>JBAMBL010000522.1:0-71443 GCA_037043405.1 Drosophila subquinaria
CAGCTTCTTCTTCTATCCTTAAGGTCACATCAAAGGCAAATTTTAATTTACATTTAATGTTTTTAATCAAGTTGAAATGTTTGGTTTTTAGGTGAATTCCAAAATGAGCTCCTCTTGAACAGTGGAAATCGATCCTTACGAGATTAAAAAGTGTTAAACTTAGCAGAATATTGTTTAAATGGTTCAATATGTCCTAATGCACAACATTCCGCACCCTCAGGTTTTCTTTGAGCCAACCAAGTGGCAAAATTGCCAAAATTATCCTTAATAATTTTTCACATTTTAAATTTCGATTTTGTGGGGCGTTAAAGAGGGCGACGTCAAACTCGAAGACAAACTTGATCTTAAATTGTCCTTCGACTTTGGAAGCGCTAAAGGAGGCGTGATCGAATTCTAAAACAATCTTGATCTGCCTACAATATAGAGGAACCTACATGCCAAGTTTGGTATCTCTAGCTCTTATAGTCTCTGATATTTAGGTACATGATATCGAGCCCTTTTTGCGGATATAACTTAAGCGACATTTTTCCGAAATTTGTTTTTTTATGCAAATGTGTTCATTAATATTAATAGTATCTACACTCAAAAAATTAAACTTTAATCGTTTATATTTCCGGAGATATTGGCCTGTCAACTATAACGTAAGCGACACATGACACGAAGAAATCAACTTAACGAAACCTAAAAACCTTTCTCCTGTAAAATTTGCTTTTTGTCGCTTACGTTATATCCGCAAATAGGGCTCGATATGTATACTTCATCTGTCATGCCTCCTTCTGCCTCTCACACATTTTTTTGTTTGTGACGATTTTATAAGACCTCTGTTTTTTTATTAAAGCACGTGGTCTAAAGACAGTGTCGTCACCACATTTGAATTTAAGCGATTTATATTGTACTTCAATTCATGTGATTGTTGTTGATATTCAATCATGCGGCTGCAAAGATACGGTTACTGAGTATCTAACAGTCGAGCACACTTGTTGGCAGCGCTCTTGCTTGTTGTTACTGTGGCTGTTCACCATTTTGTGCGTGTGTTTGCCTTTTATTTACTGCTGGCATGCAAACCAAGAGGGTCACACCCCACTATGGCAATCTCTTTTTTTTAAGTCTCTGCCACTTACTCTGCCGGGCAGCCTACCAACCACTTACCTCAAACTGGTTGCTGGTAGCTGGAAGATGCGACGACTTCTGTTCTTACACTTAAAGCAGATATATCGACCGACAGTAGAGTATCATGATTTTACCATTCCGAGTGCGCTTTTCATCTGGTGAAACAGAAAATATTTCGATCTTTGCTTCTCACAAAACCATATATTGTTAGATTGAATATTTGGTAATTCACTAAACATCTTCTTATATGTGCAGATATCAATTTAATTTCAAATTTTTAATACATCTGCACTCCCAAATAATAATGCTTTTAGTATGTTTGAATCCATTTTAATTTGCATCAATTATATGTCTTCATACCCTGCAAAAGGTTATTATGATTTAGTCAAGAAAGGTGTAACACATTCATGTCCTGTCCCTCTGTCCATATGTTTCTATGCCAACTAGGCCCTCAGTTTTGAAACTCTCTTGATTAAACTTTCTTTTCTTGTATTCCCTTATTTGTTGCATATGCCCAAAAGTTCGGGTCGGATCACTATATTCAAGAGGTATCACAATCATTTTCACAATACAAGGCCTTGCGAGGGCATCAAGTCTTCGGCGTGCCGAAGATAAATTTGTATCTTGTCTTATTTAAATTTTATAACAATTTTCTGAATCGTTGGTGCCATTGTACGTGATTATAAGCTGCTGCTTGTCGGAACCCGTCCACTGACTCGATGGGCTGCCACTGGCTCTGAGTTTTGCATCGCAGGTTAGCGAAATTATTATTAGTTGCATCTTATCGGCAGGAAGCGATCATCTTGCATTCGAACTCGCATCGGCTGCTTAGACAAGTTCTCGCACTGATTTTCAGTCCCCCCTCACTCAACCGATTTGCGCACCCATCTGCATTAGCACTGCTGCTTATGCACTTGTTCGGCCAGTTGCCAGTTCTGTTTGACTTGCCCAGTTTGGCATTCGTAGTTGCTTATTAAATGCATTTTGTTGTGTTATTAAGCTTCAGCATTCGTGGAAATTCTCATTCTTCAACTGATTGCTGTTGTTGCCGCTTTTGTTTGAGTTTACTTTTAGTTAGCCTGAATCGGGCCACTATATCATATAGTTGCCATAGGAACGATTAGTCGAAGTTCAGACTATAGTACGAAAAATCAAATCGGTCCACTATATCATTGATCTGTCATTATTATCGGATTATTATGAACATTTTTCTTTCCTGAGCTATTTCTACCATACTTACCAGTCATTCATTCCAAATATGATACAACTATGCGAAAATTAAATTTCAAATTTATAAATAATTCCATGCAACGCGTAAGGTCTGGACAGGTCAACTCGATTTATTCGGCTGCGATCTAAACTTTCTTGTTAAAAACTGAATTCTCAAGCAGGCTCAATTCAATACGCAGAATTTGCCATGAACAGATCGCAAAAACATACGACACAAAGTTCGTGTGCTGTTTGTCAGCTATATGATAGAGTTGTCCAATTTAAATCAAACTTGGGCTGAATGTATGTATGTTTAAAAGAAAATATCAAACACATAATCTGTGAGTCTGTTGCGATATCTAAAAAAAAAGGGAAGGCTAGTACGAAAGCGGCCCTAAAAACACACACGGAGTGAAGTGTGCTGGGCTTCAGGCCACCAGCTATATACTATGTATGTATGTATGTATGTACGTAGTGTTGGAAATAGAGATCGGCTCGGCCAGTCACAATGGCTCCAGCTTTGCACGATTGCATGTGGAGCTTCGGTTGAGACATAAAGTCCCATTATTGTTCAGCTTGAACATTGAAGATTCAGAAAACTTCTACTATTGAATACGCATTAAACGAGACTATGTATTTATTCCAAAAAAATTAGAATTCAAAATTTCTGATGGCGTCAGCGAGCTAGGATGAAAACGTTGTGTTTGTTTGTACCAATCTTCAAGATATCAGAATGAAACTTCTCATGTATGTTAATTGTCAAAGACGTACACATTGTTGATAAGGAGTTTTTAAGAGCTGTTAGGCTTCCCTTCTTATTTTTATACTCTTATCCATTGAAAATACCCAAAAATTGTGTATAATAGTTTTGTGAAATGTATGTAACAGGCAGAAGGAGGCGTGGCAGACCCCATAAATTACATACATAATACATTATTCTTGGTCAGTATCAACAGCCGTGTCGATTTAGCCATGTCCGCCTGCCTGTCCGTGCGATTGAACGCTTCATAACAAATAACAGCTTCCAAATGGTTGATACAACAGCCTAAAAGTAAGCAACACTTTTAAAAAGACACTATTTTTTTAAATTTTTTAGTAAATCTATAATACTCCCAATATAAATAAGAACAATAATGCAACATGTTGGTAAGCTTCTCAGACTTGTAGCCTGAGCTATTTCAGGCAACTTTGCTGAAGAATTTTCACCTAGAAAGCCAATACCTTACAAGTTACAGACAGAAATGTATTATGTTAAGTATTACAACTTATTGAAAACTCTTAAAAATTGGTAGGCTCATATTCTCTCAACAACAACCTTATTTAATCTGTTATTTAATAGTTTAAAGGTATGCCTAAAAGCCTTTAACATATCTTTTTACCGATTTATAGATCATACCTGTAGCTTCTGCCGTTTGGAAACAATAGAGTTGCCAATTTTAGCTGGTTTTAGGAAATAATAAGTCGTTAGGATTTATGTGCGCTAAATTTTTAAATTAATTAATTTTAATTATATGGCAACTGGAAGCTGTGTTGATTAGGAGACTTTCGAGGGGACATGGAAGCCAACAATGATATAACAGGATTCCAGGCAGCTGCGACGAGAACTGGGCTATCGGACCTGGTATCGACAGGATGCGTGAAAACCGATCCTCATGCTTTGTTTTGATAATTATATGTTGCGCAACAAGATGGAGAGATTGCGATGCGGCATATTCTGCGTTGACATGTTTCATGGCATTGTAGCAAGGACTAGGATTTGATTTCCACTCTCCAGGAGCGCAGGCGCACAAAGTTTTGGCACCCCGTGCCGGATGCTTGGCTTACTTGGGTGCTGATGAAAGCGCTTCCGGGGCCAGGTCTATAATTATATTAGTGCGTTGCCCTTGCGAGCGTCAAAAGGGTGCAATATGTGAATACTGCGAGGATGTAATTATAATAGAGCACCCCAAGAGAGAGTGAGAGCGTGAAAGAGGGAGAGAGAGAGAGAGATGGAGAGAAAGATCAAGCAAGAAACAAAGCAAACGAAATTCGATTGCTTGCACGCTTGCGCTCCTTTGTTGAAGTTAATTTTTACACACTTCCGGTTTGGCATGTGACAGACAACGCGTTCATGCATGTACATACATACATACATGCACATACACACATGTACATATGTACATGCACACACGGGGGCGTGATTCGTCCGCCCGTCAAATGAATCGCTTCACAAATGCAAAACGCGCGCTAGAAATGGGCCGGCTGCGAAACAGCCACTGGGCGTTCACCAGCTGGCTCGAGGTTTTGCACATCGCCAGGCAGGAGCTGTTTGCATTCCTATTCGCACTCGTGCTCGCTGCCAAGGCAGTCCTGCCTCCGAAGCCGCCTTCATCGAACTCGCTTTGTTCAAACCAAGGATTTTTTGCTGTATGTGTGCGCGCGTTTGTGTATGTACATATAGTATGTCCAGACAATACTCTTTCACGAACTGTGCACTGCTGACCCAGAATTAATTTACTATTAAACTCATTTCCTGGAAAGTGTTAACATCATATAATCGGGCTATGAATCCTATCTATATATATGTATGTATGCTAAAGTGCTAAATGCACACAACATAGCTGAGACAATTTTCATCGTTTAGTAAGAAGGCATAAAAGGGTCAAATTTGGGAAATTGCTTAGCATTAAACAACTTTTTATATCTTGAAAAAATGTTGTCAAAATCTATTTACTAACTATATTATGTGCCATAGATACAGTCGGATGCAAATTAACCTTTGGTAATGAAAAACTTTTTTCTTGGCATAACTCAACCAAAAATACAGTTGTGTGCGTCAAAATAGAATTGAAGTTGAGCTTTAGATACTGAGCAGCTAATTAATATGTTTGAAGTATATTTAAAGAAAATTGAGGACAACAGTTTTCAATTAGCATATTTTAATTAATATTCAGATGATTTTTTTTAAACACAAAAGTATAACAAAATTGTAATGGTTCGTGAAAAGAAAACAATATGATTTCAATCAAAATTGACTTTACAGGTTTTTCAAATTTTATAATGTGAAATATTTAGTTGTGTATCTTTTATTTATAATCACAGCTTCGCACTGGCGGGGCATAAGAATCGATAAGGACCTGGCAACTCCTCAATGGAATTTGAGACCACATTTCCGAACCACTTGCCAAAGCTGTGCTTTTTTTAAGTTTATCGATAAAAATGGGAAGTTTGATTCTGTTTTTAAACATTTGGTTTCTCGAATAAGCCTTCTTAGAATTCGTCTCAGATAACGATTTTGACAACTGCTTGGTCAAAAAAATATTGGTCGACAACCAAGCTTGAGTACGACGAGCTTTTTTGAAACTTTTCAACCAATCTCCCAAAATGTGCATTTGCTTGTCTAATACATCCCAATAGAAATGGGTGCCCGTTTCCTTTTTTGGGCCCGGTCTAGCCCCAGTCCAAACCAAATTTTAGGGCCCGACCCGGCCCTGTCCGCTATAATTTCAAAAAAGCCGGCCCGTGTAGCCCGAACCGAACACACTTTATGAAAAAATAAGCTTTATGAAGCCCTCGTCCGTTTTCTCCTTTCGACAATATTTTGCGGAAATGAATTTGCTTCACCTGCTCCGGTTTTCACTTTCGGCAAGATTTTACGATTTTGATATTGAAATTATTTTTTAGTCTCAAGTCGATGACTCAAACCTAAAACGATTATCGAATTTGCTTGACATGCCGACATTTTTTAAACAATTTAAATGGCTTAAGTATTGCGTCAAATAGTGAATAAAGATTCTTGTTTTTTTTTTTAAATACAAGGTCGGACAAAACTGTGTTTAATTTGATGCAAAGAAAACAGATTGGTTTTGTAAACAAACCAGGGACCGTAACGATTATAATTTTTAAAATATAAATTATTAAATAAAAGTTATTTGTTGATTTTTATCCAAAAAATTAAATGATAACTCTTATATATATGTATATACAAAGTCATAACCAAGGAGAGTCGGAGCAACGTCACCCTCCAACCCCTCACCACCCCCTTGTGAATGAAATACACCTTCCGGTTCAAAAGACATTTGCATTCAATTTTTATTTTTCAACTTTTATAATAAAAATTGAAGAATAATTTTTATTTCCAACTTTTATAATAAAAAATGAAAAATAATTTTTATTTTCAATTGCTAAAATAAAAATTGAAAAATAATTTTTGTTTTCAATTTTTATTATAAAAATTGAAAAATAACTTTTATTTTTAATTTTTATTATAAAAATTGAAAATAAATTTTATTCTATAATTTTTAAATAAAAATTGAAAATAAAAGTTTATCCAGTTTCTCATAACTCTTATTTGCGGTCCCTGAAACAAACACTGTATAGCAATTGACAACTCTGCAAAAATATATTTTGCATCACCGAAATCAAATCGGTTCACGATTTCATACATATGTATAGCTACCATAGGAACGATCGGTCAAAATTAAGGCTTATTATAAAATAGTTTGTTATCTCTTAAGTTGTCTTTGTGGAAAATCGGTTCACTTAATCAAATAGCTGCATGGGAACAATCAATCTATCGTCATCGATCGCTCACGCAGACACGAGCCGACGCATGCCGAATGCGAGGCTGGCAGCAGCTGCGAACGCACGATCTGAATCAATGCACAACTTGCTTTCGACGAGAACGGCGCGCCGTCTGCGTCGCTTGATTTTCAAGCTGACCTTGACTCATAGGAATATTTAAAACTATGCAATAAAACTTTAATCTACTAGATCTTTTTAGCTATCAAAATATGCCATAGGCGCATAGCCTCCTCGTTCAAAATTCTGGCTATTACTATTTTCACTTTGTTTGTTGCGCTCGTGTTTCGCGAAGCAATGGTGAATCGAACAGCTGTGCTGTGCGCACCTCTGGTCTATATTTTCGGCGTACTGAACGGATGCGATGTACTGATGTGCTTACATACAGTAGCGGACAAAGAAAGCCGGAAACCATAAAAAAGCGGTTTTTGGAGTTTTTTAAAGCGTTTATTTACTAGACCATAGGAAAAACGTATGAGGCCTAGGAACCGTTTGAATGATACAAAACTTTCCTTAACCCATTCAGTACCCATTGAAAATTTCGAATTTTTGTAAAAGTCTACTTTTTTAACTTTTTTCTCGGTCTCAAACAATGCAAAAAATTCTTCAAACAATTCTAAAAGGAGGCAAATGTGGGTAAAATAGTAATTCTTAGCACAAATTTCGATTTCAACAAAGTTCAAGAGGACAGGATATATGGGACACAATCTAGGACCATATTCTATCAGATTGGTAGAGATATCTCAAACAACAAAAAAGTTTTTGGTACCAAAACTTGATTTTTAAACGATATTTTTTTTGAAAGCTATTTGGTGTAGTGATCCGATCAAAATTTGAAAACCAACTTGATCTGCGTTTGGTTTTCTAGAGCCTATGTACATATCAAATTGTAGTCTCTAGCTCTTATTGTCTGTAAGATCGAAGCGTTCAAACGCACGGACAGACAGTCGAACATGGCTAAATCGATTCGGCTGTTGGAACGGATCAAGAATATATATGTACTTTATGGGGTCTGCCATGCACCCTTCTGCCTTCAATAGGCACAGGGCATTTAAATCAAGCATTTATGATAAATCGATGCACAATTTATGTTAATAATGTTGACTACATAGTATAATAAATTTGTAAGACAGGATTTTCCTTTTATCCTGGATTGACGGTTTTTGTCGACAATTAGTGGCAGCCATTTAAATGACTAGGTTGAAAAGATGCTGATGTCAATGCCGATGTCTGTAAGTATATCCACCCCAAGTGCGTCGCCGATCCCGTGACCCATCAAGTATATACGTTTATAACAATGACTGGTGATGTTTCTAAAGCAATTACATCGGCAACAAAAGACACCCATATGGTCAGAGAACAGGGCTAGACACAGAAACAGAAGTACGAAGTCAGAGCCTGGAAAATGCGGTTTCTTTTATCATTTTTATTGTAATCCATTTAACTTTTTAATTTGCAGCTAAATGACAGTAAAAAACACACGCAAGGCATTTTTTAGACCCTGTACCTATAGAGCTCAAAGCGTCTATCTAGGTTGTTGAGCAGGGAAATTGGCGTATAAGGCAGACCCCATAATGTTGTAGAAGACTCGGGGGTTTATACTTATATACCATTGAGTAGAATTAAGGTTGTGTCGTGAACCGGTTGATAAAGCCGATGAACCCACTTCCTTTTCAAATATTCTAGTATGTATGTATATTTACAATGCCTACACTTCAATTTTGTCTATTAATATAGCTATTTTTGTAGTTCCACTAATTAATGTTAACTACTATTTTTAACTATCACTCTACTAAATCGTAAAAAGATAGGTCAAGTAGAAAGACGCTAATGGCTGATTAAAGTTTTTAAGCTATGTAAGTGCCTAAAAGCATGCAATAAAAAATATCTAAAGTTTATTTAAATAAGTAACGGGTATCCTACAGTCGGGAGCTCGACTTTAGCCTTTCCCACTTGTTTCTAGATAGATATTTATTGATTTGTATGAAAACGTCTATCACTAGGAAATCCTGCTTTTCGCCCGTCGAATTTAAGCCGAATACCACAAATGTTTGATATTTATTGCTTTCATTGCGAATACCCAGAAAAATATGTCATTCTGTGATTAAGTACGTCCGTATTTAAATTTATGCCGTTTTGTTTTTATAATTTTTAAATTGCTGCCTACTATTATTCATGAGTTAAGTATGAAACGATCTTAAATTTAAGCTTCCGACTGACCGTTCTTATAACAGCTAAGTATGTGAGTTTTGATCAAGTATGTATCAAGATTGAAATGAACTAAAATTTGTGTCATTCTTGCGCCTTAAAATTCTCAACTGGTGCTAGCCGCACAAAGGAGACATGAAAATATAATCCCGTAAAATTTGCATGCCGGTCGATAAAGTGCCGCACCGCGCGGTTTTTTTCAAATGCGTTTTTCGCGAAACGACTTTTTTCAACATACCTGAAAAAGTTATTGACGCATCCATCCAAAAATTAATGTGAATATTCTTCATTCAATTACAAAGAATATGAAACAAACTCTGGAATGATATTATTAAATAATACATTTTTTTTATGTAAGAATGGTGAAATGGTGATATGAAAACATGACAATTTGTTCAAACACCTCCAAAACATTAAATTTTTTTACCTTTTTTCTGTAGAGTTTGGCTCTTATTCTAAGAAAATATGTTTCGAACGAAAGAAAAAAAACTAATGATTTCGGATTGAAACTGTGATCCCAGGTGTCCCGGCGGAAATGGGAATAAACTATCCTGCAAGTTTAAACGAATTCTAATAATTATTTCTCAGTTAAAAAAATACCAAAAAAACACTAAAATTTCGGCCTCCTAAACTGGTTTTCCCCCTTAAATATGAAAGTGTTTTGCCCTTTAAACACGTTCATTTTGGTATACGTACAAGATTTTTTATACCCTTTTCCTATTCACAATAGGCAGGAAAGGGTATAATGGTTTAGTGAATCGTATGTTACAGACAGCCGATTCACCCTTGCCCCGTCCGTTCGTCCGCCCGTCTGTATGAGCGCGTCGATTGCAGAGACTATACATACATACATAGGGACTTAAATTTGGTGGATACCAAGAGCAGATCAAATATATTTCCAGTTTTGGACGTCACACCCCCTTCGTAAACCTGCCATAGATGCGATCGGTTGAAAATAAATCTTAATCATGAAAACTGTTTTGTTATTTATGATATCTCAACCCAACTCGGAAATTGTAAATTTTGCTGCAGTCTTATCAACTTTGGTTCAAATCGGTCCACCATATCATATAGCTGCCATAGGGACGATGGACGATAGTAGACGACCGAAATGATCAGGGGAGCCCCCTTGATTCTATTGACAAACCGCAAACAGGAAATGATTAAAACGTCTATCAACCATGGCAAAAAGAGCACAGACGGCCAATAGATTTGGCCTCCCGTTGCCTTGGCTACCCAGTGGGAGTTTTGCAGATGAGCGCTCAACAGGTCTATGCAGCCAACATTAAGAAACCTTCATTCGCCTTTACACGTGCGTGAGCAGGGCAATGTAGTATACGGTTGCCGAAGCACCTGCGGCAGGGTCAGCAACGGCTTCAGCGGTACCCCTGAATCTCTGCTGCTTTATTCTACACATAAATCAGATTTGAGCCTGCTAAAGGCCGCGTCACACGATCGTTTTTGAACAGTCTGAATTTAAAAAGCGTCGGCTTTTCCTCGATGCTCACCGATGTAATTATAATACGTCCTATTTCCATTGGTTTTTATGTCGGTCAAATACCTACTAGATGAACGCATTTTTGTATGCAATTTTTCAGAGTGTGACCAGGTTCTGTGAGAACGAAAACCAATAATATTTTTGTTTGACAACCGATGCGAATTATGTGAGCGGCTAAATTGACCGACGGTGAAAAAGTGTCGGTGGAAAAGGGGTAATGTGTACTGAGCTTAAGGGAATTTTAATTTCTGAAACTCCAGCTTTGGCCGTAACGACCCTGCGGAGGAGAAATCTGACCATGAACAAGTGGGAAATAAAGTATGCTGTAAATATGTACAGTGAACCACAAATGTCTTCATACAGCATAAATTTGTCAAATTTGCGTATAATAAAGATGTTTTGATGCGGGTTTCTTATATAAATCTTTTATTCACTTAAATCCCGTTCTAATGATACCAAAATTTCTTTAACCCATTAAGTACCCATCGAAAATTTTGAATTTGAAAAAAAGTCAATTTTTCAAAAATTTTCCTCGATTTTTTCCAAAATATTTTTTGACGCAGAAAAATTCTTCAAACATTTCTAAGAGTGACTGCAAAAAAAAATTTTCAAAAATATTTTTGCTAGTATTTTTTATAATTTTTTAAAAATCCTAAAAATTACGATTTTAACCCCTTTTTCCTACTTTTCACACAAAAAGTGGCTTTTTTGAAGTTTTCAAAAAATTATAAACAATACTAGCAAAAATATTTTTGAAAAAATTTTTTTGCAGTCACTCTTAGAATTGTTTGAAAAATTTTTCTGCGTCAAAATTTTTTTTGGAAAAAATCGAGGAAAATTTTTTAAAAATTGACTTTTTTTCAAATTCAAAATTTTCGATGGGTACTTAATGGGTTAAAGAAATTTTGGTATCGTTAGAACGGGATTTAAGTAAATAAAAGATTAATATAAGAAAACCGCATCAAAACATCTTTATTATACGCAAATTTTACAAGTTTATGCTGTATGAAGACATTTGTGGTTCACTGTATATGAAATTGAATTGGAAGGCGTAGTCGCCTGTCTCTAGCTATGGGGATGTGATGCAAACTGCGTGAATTTTTCCGGACGAAACTGTGAATACTTTGTTTACCACATGCCATCAAGGACCATTGGGTAAACAACCATGACAGGTCATGTCAACTGCAAATAAGGATTACCAAATGAAAAAGCGAGGTCCTGTCAGGAAAGAGCCAATCGCGGGCCGTGCACCGAGAAACTGTGGCTCACTTAGGCTTGACTTGACAGTTGATTGGAGCTTGGGGTTGGAGGTTGTGCATGGCGTTCGCCGCTACTAACTGTGCGTATTCATCAGAAGTTACAAAAACAAGCTGAAAAGGTTTTATTAGCTTAACCGCATAATTATGGCGAAATACAACAAAAGAAACGATAAAAACAGCGAACACAACAATGTTAGTTAGACGGTTAACAAAAGGGAAACTTGTGGGCGTGCCAAGCGATCCGTTAAAAGTTTTGCTGTCATCCATATGCATCCATGGCTCACAATATATACTTAAATTCTGTCAATTGTCTCATTCAGTTGTTTCTATTTTTTAATAAATCAAATAAGCGAAGCATGCTTATTTAATTTTGTACCCACGCCCATATTATAATTTGCCCAGCGCAAATGTATTTAATAAACAAATGTGAATGAAATGAAATGTAACCCAGTATTTAAGACACAATTTTACATAGCATCGGGATAAAGGAACTTAATCATGTTTTTATTTATTTATTGAATTGATCATACAAATGCTACAAGTACTCGGATACAAATTAAATGTTGTGCCTGTCCACCATGGTAAAAAAGCCCAAAAGTTAGCTGATTGCAACTTGCAGCGCAAACTGTGTTGGCTTTGTAAACATCATAAAAAAGTATTAATATGGATAAAGTTATTAAATGTATCTTAAATACTCTGTTAGTAGAGATTTTTAGTACTTGTGTTTTATCTTAAACTTTTGTTTAAAGAATAGTAAAGGTAGTTGTCATTCGACGCGTACTTTTTGGTCGTCCGTCCGTCCGTCCGTGTGAATAAACGCGTCAAGACTATAAGATTTGGAGACTTCTAATGAAAGTTCCTCGATACCATATAAAGATAGTTGCCATAGGAACGATTATTAAAAACTTAAGATTTTGACCGAATAACTTTTTTGGTTTTTGAGATGTTTCTACCAATGCAACAGAATATGCATCTACTGTGGTCTTATTTCAGCAGGCACTAAACACTAGAGATGGGCAAGGGCCTCCTTTTTAAGGCTTAGCTCGGCCCGGGCCCGAAATAAATCTTTAAGGCCCGGTCCAGGCCCGGTCCGGTCAAATTTTTAAAAAGCCCAGACCGGCCCGATATCTTCTTAGCTTCTACCGTCCGCTTTAGATACAAATTATATTTTTTAATTTATTTTCTGTAAACTATGTCTTTAATTTTTTTTTGCTCATATTTCCGCGTCGCTTTGTCTTCTTCTTCATATACATGCTTTTGATATGCATGTGAAATTAAGCTAGATAAACATATCGATAATGGAGATCGGTAAATGATATTAGCAGTGACTTATTATAGAAATTTTTATATTAGTCGCTATGAAAAGTATGTGTTAAATCGAGATTTTTCTGGCCTACCGGGCTTCGGGCTTTTTGTTAAAGCCCGGGCCCGCCTAAAAAAGGGCGTCTCCGATTTTCATGCAGAAACCCGAGAGTTTTTTGAAGAGGCCCGCGGGACAAGAAGCCCGAAGCTCTTTACGTTAAAAAAATCTAGTAACGAAAACCTTTCCATGCCCCAAAATATATATAGGGGTGTGCCACAGAAATCACTTTCGCTCGAATTTGGCTTAAATTTTTATGAAATTTATGTCAAATTCAAGCAAAAGCGATTCCTGTGGCACCCCAGATAATACTCAATTTTTTGACAAACGATTATAATTATTCGATCAGAATTCACAAGTCTCTACGATCTACCCATGTGTTTTTACGAATAGAATATATACAAGTCTTTGGACACTGGGCTTAAAATGTACATATGTGCTAATTTTCTGTTCGAGTGAGTTTAATAATTTGCAAAATAATGAAAATCCTCTTCGTTAATTGAAATTTCTGGAAAGTACGATTATCTGCAAATATAAATATGTAGATCTATGATGTGTAATATTCGATACATATATGTATCTCAAAAGTTTGGTTTAACGCCAATACAATGTATTCATGACCGTTTCGAGGCTGTGTCTATGAACTTTTAGAAAAAAATCATGTGATATGTACTCAAGTCAAGTACACAGAAGGAAAAAATTGAGTCAAGTCATTTGATTGTATTCCAAGTACGACATTTAAGGTTTTTCAAATTTTAAGTTACTTTAAAACAAACTTGATTTAAGAACAATTCAAACTTGATTCAAGTCCTTTTATTTCTGGAACTGAGTGCAAGAACATATGGGATACTTAAATTAATATCGTGTAAACTTGATTTGCAAGTATGAATTGATCTTGAAATAAGTATTATGAGCAACATACACACCTCGCACCGCCTAATAAAATTATCTAAGCCATCAGCGTTGGTATAAAAAACTTTCAGTTAATACGAAAGTATGTTAAGTTAACAACAGAAATTATTCTGTGAAATAACTATAGTCTTAATTTCTAAGTGTCGATCTGCACTCCAAAGCGGATAGGCCAATGCCATTTGGGAATTCTTAGCCTGCGAACACTAAAAAGACATAAGATTTAAAGTACTTGAATTGATTTTTTACAAAGTTGATCTGTGAGTTCAGCTTGATTCCCGAACTTCCATATTTAAAATGTTTTGCTTCTCTTCACCAGTCATTTTAGAGTTTTGCTTGATTAAAGGTTCGTTGTACTTACAGTGGCGGCAATATTTTTTCCAAAAAATGTTGGGATGCAAAAAAATTCTTCAAACAAGTTTAGGAGTGATTGAAAATCCTAAAAATGACCATTCTAACCCATTTTTCATCATTTTCATGCAAAAAGTGCCTTTTTTGCAGTTTTCAAAAAATTATAAAAATTACTTGCAAAAATATTTTTTTTTGCAGTCACTCCTAAACTTGTTTGAAGAATGTTTTTGCATCCCAACATTTTTTGGAAAAAATCGAGGAAAAAAGTTGAAAAAGTAGACTTTTTTTTTTAAATTCGAATATTTCAATGGATACTTAATGGGTTAAGGAAAGTTATACATCATTCAAACGGAATTTAGATGACCTTTCCAAATATATTTTTTAAATTTGAAGACTTGACTTACAATTGCTGTTATAGAAAAAGAAAGAGTGTCCCTATTAATATTGCCGCCACTATATATTAAGATTGTAAAAGTATTTTTATGCTTATTTCAGTAATTTAGACTAATTCGAGTTCATTCGAACTATGGTTTTGTATGGCTCTTTTATCTCTGTGTACAAATCGAGGTGCGCCTGTCCCGATAGTTTTTGATGCAAGTTAGAAATTCTTATTTTAATTATTTTTTAATCCCAAAATACTTAATCTTAGACTGTTTAAAGTTCACTTGGAATCACTTTAAAAACATTCAAGCGCGTTTCAGACTTAATTACTTCAAAACGTACTGGATTTAAGTCCATTTCAAAATTTATCCAAGTTTCTTATTCCTTGTAACTAAGTAAAAATATATCTTAATCATCAAAACTGCATTTGTAAGTATAAAATGTACAATAAAATTATATACTTATTATGAGCTCATAATAAAAGAATAAAAATAAAACGTTACTAAAATCATACATTGTATAGATATTTTAAAGCGACACTACAGTTCATACTTAATTTAAGTACTAGCCAGAACACAGAGCGACTTTTATTCTGAGTGCACACATTATATTAATACGTGTAAAGTTGCTTGTTTCATAAATTGTTTAATTTATCAAAGATGCCGCTTGTCTCTGATTCTGTCGAGATCAGTATCTGTACTATGTGTTCAATAACCAAAGATTAGCTCATCGTAATATAGCCTTCTAGGAAGTTGTCAATAAAAAAGTAGACTGTCGCATTGACAGACAAAAGCAGCGTGCTAAGGGGCCTACCTTTTTTATTATTAGTACAAATTGCAAAAAATTGCAATAACAATAACAGTGAACAAAGTCAATAGTGGCCAAAGAGCCCAGTGCTAGGCAGGCAGCCGGAAACAAATGCGGGCAACAAAACAAAAAAAAAATGATTCCACATATGAAATGAAAAAGAAGAATAAAAGTTACGCATTAAATGTTGGACAAAAGTTTTTGTTTGCCTAAGTAATTGATAGGGTCTCAATGGAAATCGGTGACGGGTGAATAGAGCAGCTCCAGGCCAGGGGCATTTCCAACAACAACAACAACAGCAACAATAACACGCAAAAATGTCAACTTTATGTAACTGACAGACAAACTGACAATCTGACTGGGGACGCGGTTGGCCCTTGCCAGTTTCTCGCTCCGTACTGTCTGCTGTTTGCTGTCCGTTGACCTGGTCCTTGGTCCTTGGCAAGGACACAGCATGTGACACAATTTATCAATTCAATGTTTCCTTCTGTTGGGAGTTTCCAACCTTCTAATTACGTACCGCGCTGACAAATTCGTCTATACACTTTTCATCTCGACCCTCTTTGCGATCGGAGTCATTGAGAATGCGGAGACAATCGCCGCTCGTAAATCCCAACAAATAATAATAGTTGACAGTTTTTCGTGCTCATTGTCGCTTTCAAAATGCACTGATCGATGATTGGCCAAATGGTTGGTTGCATTGATAGCCACAGCCCTTAGCCCCTAGTCCCTAGCCCTTAGCCCTGGCATTGACTGGCATGATGCTACAGCATTTATGGCATGTGTGCGTATGTCCTTGTCCCAATTGTTTATCTGGCTAACCACAGAGCATCGTGCTTAACAGTCTGTCCTTTTGGTCGACTGTCCGACTCTCCGACTCTTCGACTGTCTGGCAGTCTGCATGGCTTCTGGCTTCTGGCTGTTATTTTAATCAACAACAATGCCACAGCATGTGGTCCCTAACCAGGAGCTGTGCTGTAAATACTTATCCAGCAGCTTACACAAAGCAATAAAAATAACAACAACGACAACGACAACAACATTGAAGAGCAGATTTATAAATTTAAATCGCGTTTAATGTGTTTGCGTGTAAATTTTACGCTGTTTTAAAACTTTTTAATTGATTGACAATTTAACAGCCAGCCGACAAAGCACAATAAACTCTTTTTTCTGCTTATCCTGCAATGCATAGTGTTTTTCATGCGAGTTCCTTTGAATGCGGCTCTATATTAGGCACACTTCACTGAATCGTGCCCTATCCCTGACCATTTCATAATTTGATTGAAAACTCAATGGGCCTTTGGAGTTCTCGTTAGCTTAAATTCGCGCGAAAAATCAACAATGCAAAAGCTAACTGAGCTTAATTTATTGTGAAATAGTCCATAAATAATAATAAATCGTATTAAATGGTAATAGTATTGTCGAAACTGATTAAGTATTTAGGTAAATAATATATCAATAATAATATTATTTCAGTTTATTAGTACAGTTTCCAAGTATAAAATGCATACACCTGAAGTAATTGTGCAACATGAAACCGGCAAAAATCCTCAACTGGTAACCCACCCCTCGAAATTCGCCTATTAGTCAGACAGCTCTATAGTTGTTTTGAATAGCTGCAAAATCGCACTTGTATTCGACATTCAATTGAAATATGAATCGAGCAATAAAATCGAAATAAGTGCGGCAATGCAATTGTCTCTAATTTTCTAATTAAGTCATTAAATTTAATAACAAGGCGTGGCCAAAGACACGGACAGTCCGTCGACAACAGCGTAAACAACTTAGAATGGCATTAACTTGAATTGGGACCGGACGTCAGCTAGCGGGAAACCCTTTTCTGTCCTGACCCACATAAAATACTCAATTCGAGGGCTCATGAAAATCAGGGAAAAGCTGTTTACAAAGCGAACATTTATTGTGTCTGAGTTACTTCTGTGCTGGCTTAGAATATACATACTAAGAATTAAACTAAGTATCCACATATGTCACAGGCAAGAGTATGCGTGTCAAACGTATGAATATATATTGGAATTCTTAACAAAGAATATATATTCTTAATCATCATCAACTGGACGAATTCAATACATAAATACATAAACATAAATGAACATTATGCTACTGTCAATAAACTAGAAAATTAATGAGTGGTTAATCGATGTTACTTATTCTACTAATGGTAAGACTGAAGAAGGCGATTTTAAAATTGAAAGCCCAAATGAAAATGAAATAAATCATTAATATTAAATTAATTAATATTATAATATTAAAACTGATAAGTTTGAGGGAAATCGTATTCAACAATCAAAATAATGCAATATAAAAGTGAACGAAACTATCAGTTTTATTATCAAACTTTACTTACTTTTACTTTTTATTGGAAACACAGTTATATCTGTATTATACTGGATTCAAAAGTGCTAAGAAGCTTTATAATATAATATAATAGAAATAATTTAAAGTACATTGGTATATTTTGACAACACTTAAAGTTAAATCTACTGAAAATCTATAATTATGATATTTTGTATGGGATGATCTCAGACAAATTTTGTATGAATAGAAGGAAAAAGTGGCTTAAATAGTCATAAGAGTTAAACTGGTCTGGTTAAGTTGATATTATACATCCTGATCAAATTTAGTGCCCTACGAACGGTTTTCGGGTGTACATCCTTCTGAGTATTATTGAATAGCTCTGATCCTTGTCTGCCAAATGCTTTATTTGGCGATTGTCACGATCTGAAAGTGCAGATGGTTGGCGAGATCTGTTATTATTTTTGATGCGGGCTTAGTATTTAAAGCGGCCAACTACTGTTTGTTTTGTTGACTTGATTTGCACATTATCGCTATCTCTGCGATTTTTACTCCGTTGTGTGGAGCTACAAGATCCGCTTATGTTCTTTCAGTGCTAATTCCCTAATTTCTTTCCAGACAGTTCAGGCAAGTACGAGAACGAAAACTTTTGTTTAAGTATTTTTAGATTTTCAATATTTATACGAGTATTAGACTAAAATAAAATGTTACTGTAATTTCAACGCTGTTGTATAAACCTGCATCAAAACCTTTTTTTAAATAAAAATTTGACAAAGTTGCAGCGTGTTTCGTGCAAGTGTACAGTGACTTTAGTGACACACTGTATATGAGTTGGTCCTTAGTCTGCAGTTATCAGATACATAACTCTTAGTTGGTTGTATCTTCGCAGGGTACGAACGCAGGGTAGTCCGTAGTCGATCATGTATGTATTTGCTAAAGCGCTACACGACAGCTGCGCAAATCCGTAAAATGCTTTCAGGAATGAAAATGAATTGTAAGGCGTTTTTTATGAACAATTTTAATTATTATCTATGGACTCTCGAGTTTTTGCCCTACGTATGAATAGTACAAAAAAGTATTTCTGTGGTCAACTTAAGTTATTATAGGGTGTTCAACATTTTCACTGAAAAAAGAGTTCCCCTGGAAAATTTCCACCAAGCACAAAGTTTTTATTACTTTTATTTATTATTATCAATCATTTTACTTAATTTAAAACATTGGTTAATTAAAACGGTAGCTAGGACGATTTTACAAGTTATAATAAACAGCAAGAAATATGTATTAAAAGTATGCAGGATTTATATATATGTT
Organism: Drosophila subquinaria; assembly: GCA_037043405.1. NCBI lineage: Eukaryota > Metazoa > Arthropoda > Insecta > Diptera > Drosophilidae > Drosophila > Drosophila subquinaria. The sequence continues at coordinate 19,277 of JBAMBL010000522.1, forward strand.
TTTAAACTGAATAACGAGTATTTTATAGTCGGAGACTCGACTTAAGGCTTTCATAGTTGTTTTTTAAACCCTCGCTAAGGAAAAGTCAAATGCAATGTTGACAGGTGGGTGTGCCTAAAATAGAAATTGGCACAGGCTGACGACCGTACAGTGAGTAATAGAAAAAAACACGCAAACGTGATTCAGTCACACATGCTGCACTTGCTACAGAAAATGATACAGAAAATGCATGAATATTAGCTGACCAGGCCCAGACAAGACAGGACACTTAAATGCCACATTGACATCGACATCGACATCGACATTGACATCTCATGTATGAATGATAAACGATAAGTCCTACAATGCGATTATTTCTGCGAATCATTTCCTGCCTGCCTGTCTTCGTCTTCGTCCTCGTCTTCGTCCTCGTCTTCGTCTCCCATTTCATCAATGGAGAACGCCCGGCCCGGAATATAAGTTTTGCACAGCGTGGGAGCCACATCGTAAAAGGAGAGACGGCAGGTCGGTAGCCGGTGGACAAAATGTGGTGCACAGGACGTGGATAGGATACAAGAGAGTGTGAGCAATAATTTCATTGTTCACCGCAGCACCCAAGCGCGTTGCAGGTCCTGGCGCGCTTTGAGATACATGATACCACTTCAAATACTCGCAGGCAAAGGAATAATAACGAAGCTAATAGACGGTATCAAATTATCTCTAGCAGATAATCATCTGGGTCCCTGGTCCCTGGTCCCGTCTATCCGTCTCTCCTATCCAACGCGTCTGAATGAGATACTCACATATCTGTAAGAGACTGCACAAACACAGGTAACACTAGACGATGCAGTGACAAGTGGGTCCTCAGTCTTGGGCCAGTTGTGTTGAGGTTAAGAACCGAATCATCCGCTCCTGTTTTTCGCTCCTTTTTGCTAACCCCTTTCCCTTGCATGCACGAGTATGTGTGATCCTTTGGTGAGCCTTTTTGTATCTGCTGGCAGTTGGTGAATGAAGTGTGCTGTCGGCCAGACCCAGATCCAAGGTTGGCTGAACTATCGAACTATGTGTACGCAGAGAACCAAATAGAATATGCAGGAACAGAGTAAGGCATTGCGTGCACTTTTCAAGGATCAGTTGTCAGTTGGCTGTGTTATTAAATGCCATGTAAATAACGCCTCCCAAAAAAGGGTTCGATTCGTTTTCAGTTGGTGCCTAATTATTTACATACGAGTATCATGCCTAAAAATGTATCATAATTCCTAGTCAACGCATGTGTACATTCATAAGTATGTATGTATATTGTCAGAGTGTGCAAAGCAACCCTTTGGATTGTCGTGAGACTCAATTGAAATGATAGGTTCCACAGTTCAGTTCAAATTAAACATTAGCTAATAATAATACCTGTATGCCATTTGAAGACTTGTTAACGAACTTATTAAGCGTAACAGCAACATGCAACTGTACATCAAGAAGTTAGAAAATTACTATTGTCATAGCCACATATCTATTTATGTATGTCCGTGTATGTACAATTTATACCCATGCTAATACACATAAAGCTAGCGGTGTGAGTGTGCGGACATTCATGTTCAGTATTGAATACGAAAAACTAAGTACCAGAGATTTGTCAGCCGACGCAATTGTTCTCCGATGGACCAGCATTTAAATACCTATAAAAGTATCTCAATTATCATCTCTATTTACTATTGATCAAGATTTTCTGCAAAATGTTCAGTAACGTTTTGGCTAAAACACACTCCGCCTGTCAAATCTTTAACTTAATAAATGCTCTTGCTATAAAGCAAATTCTTATACTTACTACACTGAAAAAAAAGACCACTTTCTAAAATCAAGAACATTCATCTTAAATATTTTGTTCTTGAAATAAGAATATTTTAAGACCAAATTACTAAAACTCAGAATATTAATCTTGAAAATCGTAAGTTCTTAATATAAGAATAAAATTCTCAAATTTAAATGTTTTGTTCTTAATATAAGATCATTTTAAAACCAAATTACTAAAACTAAGAATATTATTCTAAAAAGGTTAAGTTTTTATATAAGAATAAAAATCTTAGATCTTAGATCTTTTTCTCTTAAAATAAGAACAAAAATCTTATAATTGTTTCACTTCTTGAGACCAATAATTCACAACTGGTTCTGGCTTCTCAAAGATGACATTAGGCTTGGATCGCTGGTCAAGTCAGCACAACGGTACTGATGATAGTGATTGGCATCTCTTGAAACATCTGTATACCGAGCCATGCTCCTTGCGATCTGCAAGTGTTTTGTGTGTTGTGGTTTAGTGTCATATCGACATTACTAGACCTCAAGTTAACTAAAAATTACTTCATTCTTCTTAAAATGTTAAGAAGCTAAATCTTAGTTTGAGATTTTTTTGTCTTGAGTATTCAAAACTTTTTGGTCTTAAAATAAGAACACATAATCTGAAAAAAATAATAAGTTTTATCCTTATAATAAGATTTGTGGTCTTGAAAATATTAGAATTTATGGTCTTAAAAATAAGAACTTGGTCTTAATTAAAATGTTCTTAGAATCAAGATGTGTTTTCTTACTTCAAGATTTTCATGTTCTCGACGCATTTTTTAGACCAATGTTCTTAGTTCTGAGACCAAAATCTTGATTTTAGATCCTTTTTTTTATCAGTGTACTGCTAATACTTTGACCTGTTCCAGTTTTTACATATTTTTTACAAATCCGAAGATTTTGCCCGTATTTTCATAAAATTTCCTGCTTATTTTCTGCCAAATTTCGGAGCAAATCAGACGTTTGCGTCAAAAGAATTGTTTTGGTTTGTTATTTCAAAAATATTTTGCAAGCATTGACGGTTGCTAAACTAAAAAACAGACAAAAATTTAATAAACCCTGTAACTCAGGTAGCTGCTTCTGTGAAATAAACTGAAGCTCAAATCAGGAGGTCTATGAAAAATGTTAATGAAAAACTTGAATATCCTAATCTAATAACCTGCAAAGCACTTTTGTAAATATCCCGACATTCTTGCATAAGCTCTAAATATAAAGCTAGAGACTTTAAATTTGTCATGACGCTTAATTACATATGTATATTTAGAATTTCGAATTTATTTTGGATTTGGAGCACACCTTAACCTTTGTCCAAAGAAGAACTTATAATTTTCTTGGCTTATATAATTTAACCATGTCTTCACTCCCTTCCCCAGGTAATTTCGGGAAAAATCCAATTTTAAGAATTTTTCCCATTTTTGTAATTTATTTTTAATGAAAAATTGCAATCAGAACGGTCAATCAAACTTAACGAACAATTTTGCAACTTTCGATAAGGCATTTTCGATCATTCAATCCGTTAAACTTTTTCGCGTAATGAGTTCGCAGAGTTGGTTCAATCTAATCTACTTATTTGGAGAATGTAGATTCCATAAATTTAAACAATTTCGCACATCAGCATAGCTGTAAGCATTACTTTTGTGTATCTGTATCATATATCTAAGAGCGTGGGCACAGGGTATGTCGTGATAGTGGCTAAATTCACTTAGTTCGATTAAAGAGTTATCACTTGTTTTAATTAAACTATTGAGAACTTGGCCAACGCAATTCTCTATTGAAACGACAGCGGGACAATTAGACCGATCGAGAAATTAACGAACCCCTGAATCGCCTTAATTTTAGCACACAAAACAATAGCCACAGGACAACAAATGCAAATTGCTTGAATGTCATTGCAACCACGAGGAACAAGAACAACAATCGAATCAATGACAACACAAACGGCGAAAGTTAATGAGATTAAATTCGCTGCGGGCGACCTTGTGTCGTTTTAAGTCCTGCGCCGCGGGATGTTTGTGCAATAAAAACCAATGCTGTGAATTGCTATAAATTGCTGTGAAATGAAGAAATTGACACTGGGAAAAACAAGTAAGAAAGCTATACCCGAGAGTGCTTGACTACGAAATACCCTGCGCCCAGGCTCTTATATATGTATGTACATAAAAAGGACATTGAAACGCGTTTACATATGAAAAGGACTCCACAAGCTATGTATGCGGTAACTTTAGTATTGGAAGAGACTCTTAAAGAGAGTGAGAATAAGGCTCTGCATGAGCGTGAGAAAGAGGCTCTGAGGGAGCGTGAGGAGAAAGCTCCCAAGGACCTGGATGGGGAAAGGAAGCGACTGCAAAAGAAGCAGAAGAAGAAAAGGTGCTAAGACATCAAAAGCTAGCAATGAAAATGAAAGGAAAACGAGAACGGTAGAAATTTGAATGAAAAGTCATTTATAATATGGAGAGATAAATTATAAATATAGACGGAAATGGTAACGATAACGATGATGATAATGATAATCAAGTTGATGACGCTGATGATTACGGTGATAACGATATGACGATAGGGATTTTGAACTTTGTTCAGGACGAATCTTTCGAGCAGATCGAAGGGTCGGGAGGGAATAAGGGAATCCAAGGCATTGTAGGCCCCAACAGTAAGGTTGAGGCCACAACAAATGTACTATGTATGAGGGTCCAACCCCACTATCTGGATCAATCGTTGAAGAGACTTCCAACGCGACTAACCAAATTTATTCGTATTTTAGAACTCCAAATAGAATCATTTATAGTCGACTCTACGTGTATACATAATGTCTTCTGTGTCTATTATCCAATTTTCAGTATTCCGAATTCAAAGTCTGTTTCAGTTAAATTGCCCTTAAAATTCTATTTGTTTTCGTTTGGGGGAGGTAACCAAAATTTGAGATAAACTTGATCCGTCCGCACATATAAGGATTTTTTTGATTAAAATAATATGATTTCAATTACGGTATTCACTTGACTGTGGTAGCGTGGCAGATGGCACATGTACAATACTTGAAACCTGAACAGCCCTTTTCGTTCCAGTTCTGCCCAATCAGCTGTTTTTTGTGTACATTGAGGTTACTGTCATTTTTATTATTTCTGTAAGTAAATCTGATTGTGCTACCTGATTAAAGCAAGATGCCTACGAAAAGCGCTAAGAAAGTATTGTTGGAATTTAAATTAATTTTAAATTAAAATTTACACTTATTTTAATCCATTTTACTTAAGTCAGAACATTTTTTACCCGGTTGGTTCAGCAAACAATTACTTAGTACACAATGCACTATGAGAAAATATCCGATATTTTGGAATAAATTAAAATTTTGTTTTGTTCAGTATCTTACCATACAATTCCTAAATCTAAAATATCCAAAATCTCCAAAGCAAAGATAAATAATTGTATTAGTTTTTTTGGGACTACCCTTAACATTTAAAGCGCGCTCACAGTTTATTTTAAGGTTAAAAGTAACAAATGTGTTTCTGTTCTGTTAAGCTTTTCTTAAGTATAGCACAAGAATTCACAATAATTGCTTAAAGGCTATTAACAAAACCACCTAGAATCTAATGTTAGCACACCGTAGCACACCTGATATAGTAATAATTAACAGTTTTCAATATTTGTAATATAAATGCATACTGAATGCTCTCCAGCTTACAGTATAACTTCAAATATTACAAATAATGTCTTAACGAGGTAAAAGTCTAGTGACAAAAACATTTTCATGCCCCAAAATTTCTGAAATCCAATTTTGTGACGAATAATATTAAGTTTTACACATAAATTATTAAAAAAAAATCAACCTGATCGGACAGTCATAGAAAATTGTCCATTCTTCCTGTAGATATTGCTAGTCGCCTTTCGCACCCTTTGTGCTGCTTTCGTCACTAGCGCGGACTGCCGTCCGCAGTGTTTTCTTTGCTTTCGTCGTCACTTCTTTGTGCTCAGTTGATTTTTGGTTTAGTTAGCTGATGTTCGTTACACGTAATAAAGCAAAAACAAACAAATTTTGTGTTTGCATTTGGTTTTGTTCGGTTGAAGGTAATTTTACGGTAGCAAGCAAACCGATATTTAGAGTACTTTGAAAGCAGTCGTCAAGGAATGTATTCGTGCAAAACACTTTTCTTTAAGTACTTATGGGTTTATTTTTGCAGTACTCTAGTCTTGACATACATACATGTATGTTGCACACGGCTGTACGAGGAGTCTACACACCAAATTTGGTAGATCTAGCTTTTATAGTCTCTGAGTTCCAGGTGTTCATGGAAACCGACAAGCGGACTTCATTGGCTCTTCCATGCCTCCTTCCCCCTGCTTCACACATTGCAACGAATACAATATACTTCCATGCCATTGTACTCTACGAGTAACGGCTATAGCAAGGGGAAAGGAATGAAGACAGCAAGAAGTGAAAAATTTATGAAATGCGAGCTCGCCATGTACATAAATCACTACCATAAATTAGTTTGCTTTTAATTACGATTATTATGGTGATAATAGCGCGTATTTAACGCGCGATAAACATAAATAATCGTGTCAACCGCAAACAGATGTGGAAACTCTGACATAAAAGAAACAAGCTGGACCAATAAAAGCAGCAACAACAAATCAGTCGCTTATTGAGCAGCAGCAACACTGATTTGAGATATGTACAAAGCCAAAGATGAAATTTCTGTGTAATGCTTAATGAAAACAATGTGTGAACATGGAAGAAACACCCTGCATAATTAAGAAATTTTTGAGCCGCATTCCTTCCGATGACTTTGCCTTTTCCAGCAAGATTCCAGCACCAAATCCATCTCCAACTCAAGTGTTGACAATTTTAAACAGCTGGTATGCGCCATAGTTTTAAGTGCCCTATATTATTTCGATTCTTCTGTTCACACTCCGGCAGAAGGATGCTCGATTGGTAGACCGTTGCTTAAATGAGTGAACATCATGCATACATATAAATTTACGTTTCTGTACCCATAAACCCAAAATCAACAGCGGATCAACCAGAACATGATGTGACAGCAATATATGAAAATGTTTACTTACCACAGTTGTCCTTTGGGAAGCTTAGCTTGGATTAATTCATTTTTTAAGCATGCCGATATTTTATTTATTAACCGATATAATTCGTAGCCTTTGATCTTTATTATGTATATTTACATATATTTATTATTAAAAAAAAAACCTCTACACGAGGTAAAAGTCTAGTGACGAAAGCATTTTCAATTTTGTGACAAGTGATATTCAATTTAATATATGATTATTCCAAAAATAGTTTGCCTTTCGACACATTGCGTTATCCATTACTTGTCTGAGATATATATTTATTATATCAATACACTTAAAATTTCAAAATATTCAAATATTTAAGATAATCGTAGGGCTCCTTTTCCGATAATAGCAATCAGCGTTGGCCACAACAACAAGAGCTACTCCACGTTTGTACCCAAAATGCGATTTGAACACTCTGAAAAATATGCCATTCTAAAACTATGCATGTGTGTACTCGAATTTATACCGTTTATACCGTCTGACATATGTACATATGATATGCATAACAGTCCGATTCTTGTCCAAACTTAGTCAGAATATATAAAACCATTGCAAACGTAAAATCTGTGGTTTGGGGTTAAGTAGCTCCAACAGAATAGTTTTTTCTATACCCGTTACTTAAAAAATAAGTAAAAGGGTATATTGTATTTGTTGAAATGTATGTAACAGGGAGAAGGAAGCATCTCCGACGCTATAAAGTATATAAATTCTTGATCAGCATCAACAGCCGAGTCGATTTAGCCATGTCTGTCCGACACGCTCCACCGAGATGGACGGGCGGACGGACAACCGGTCATGGCTAAATCGATTAGATCTCAGAGACTAAAGTAGCTAGAGCAACCAAATTTGGCACGCAGACTTCTATTAGCCCCACGCAGATAAATTGTTTTTTAAATTTTTGACACGCCCCTTCCCGCCTCCACAAATCGTGAAAAGCCACCACACGCATAGCTTTTTTAATTTTATGTAATTTTTTTGGAAATTAATACTATATATTATTTTAAGCTTTTATCCTACGTAATCGCAACAAGATCGACCAACCAAAACGGTAGTAATGGCTAATTTAAGTTTCAAGCAACGTAAGTGCCTAAAAGCACGCAATAAAAAATATTTTAAATTTATTTTAATAAGTAACCTGTTTATAATTAAAATTTGATATTAAAATTTTGGCATGTGTGTATTTCATCTAGTATGTTTCAAGATTAAAATAAACGTAAATATACGAATGTTTTCAACTAGAAACAAGTTTATTTTGGGATTCGTTCAAGTTTTCTTTGTCATTATTGCATTGATGAAAGTGTTTGGTGTTGTTGTGTGTATTTAATTTTGTTATTTGGCGCGATTATTGTAGCTAGTATATTTCGAGATTAAAATGAACTTAAATATGGGAATATTTTGTACCAAAACTAGTACATGTTGGAATAAATTCAAAATTTTCGTTAACTTAAATTAGTATGATTCGATCTTTTAATGATTTAAGAACGTACTTAAACTATTCCAGAAAAATCTTATTTTTCGATTTCCGGGATTGCGAAAAGCGAACTGAAATAAGATTTTTTTGGTTCTCAATTTTTAAATTTCCGAAATTTTGAGTTCGCTTGTGTTTGAATATTACCTGTCCAAGTACGGAAATCTTAGTTTTTATTTTTATTGTACAACATATTCATATTTGATAGTGATCTGAAGCGCCGTTTTCTTTAAATTCGCCAAAATTGGAATAAAAAAACACTTTTGAACTATTGCAATTAACCTTAATACATAAGATAAAAGCGAATAGCCTCTAATAATATATTTCGAACGATATATAGCACATTTCTGTAGCTTGGGTGGTTTGGAAACTGTGCGTGTGCTAATTTTGGCGAGTTTTATTGTTTTCCCGCTTTATTTGAAGCTTTTTTTAAAAGTCAGAGCAAAAATTATAAATTTATAATAGGGAATAGTTCTTGTAAGTTTTTACAATTTTATAAAGGCCACTAAAAAGTTTAGATATCTGTAGTCCGATTGGGATGATCGAGGTATTGTTAAAAAATTTAATTGAATCAAAAGCCTCAAGCGAAGGGATCTTCATTATATAAATTTGGATTTTTTCAGATCTATCTTGACAGAAAAATCGTCCTTGCATGGATGAAAGTTATGTTTTAAAGGCAATTGGTCCTTTGCTTTCATTGAATCGTCAAACTCCTTGTTCTAACAAGAGTATTGCTGCCAATCTTGTCAGAATCGAAAAAAAAAACTAAAGATATTGAACAAATATTTAATTAAAAAGAATACATTTTTAGAACTTTGGTTTCTTGGTGCAAACATCTTACAATTGACCATAAATAACGAATATGGGCGACAATTTTTAGTGAATAAATCGATGCACCCTAATCTTAAGTTTCGAGTGCGCTCGACTATAACCTGCTTCCCTTGTTATTTTCGGCATTGATAATGCCACAACCACAGTAGCTTATGCTCTACGCTTTTTGAATAATAACATGCTCTGCAGTCATTTATCTAAGATCTTAAATCCCTGAAGCTCATTTTCTTTAAATGACAGGAGTAATTCAATAAGGCCAAATGCTAATGGCTTTTGAAAATTTTTCAATTAAGGTTTTTTATGAAATAAAAGAATATAGCTTAGTGTAGGTATACAAACCTAAGATGGTCACGATCGGATAGTAAACTCGGAATTTATTAAACAAAACATTTTGCACAGTGATTTTAACAAACTTTATGCATACTTTTTACTTTTAAAGCACAGAGTCCAAAAATCACAACCAATCTGTACACACTTCAACGTTAATTTGTTGATTCCCTTATCCTCTTGCCAACCATTATGCACCCCCGCTCCCAATTCATATTGTCTGCTGACGACCCCAAGCAACAAATCTACGGTAATAAAATTTAAATCACCCAAACAGCAATACAACAACGAGTACGGGTAAGTGACTGGCGAAACCAAAGCAAATATTGCTAAGCGTTTTTCTACCCATGACCTTTTTCTGCGCTTAAGTCGTTAACGGCAAGGTTGGGCGGACCGCCCACATTGACATCAACTACGTCGCTTTCTGAGTGGCAAATGTTAAATACAGTGAACTCCAAATGCCACCCTCATACGTACGGGAATTTCCTCCTGCATCCCCGTCCAACAATAATCTGGTCGAATGTGTGCGTCCCAGCATCCCCCACATGATGGGCTCTACTGAGTCAAAGCATATTTTACGATTACGACCCCACTGAATACCGGTACCGGCAATGGCAATAGCTTTACACACACAAAGATGCAGATACAGATACAGATACTGTTTACGTTATCGTGCAACCGTTGACAAATTGATTTTTATTGAGAAACAACCATGGATGGGGTTCCAACCGAACATTTGATAATCAATTTTTCAAGGCAACAGTACAGTTTAAATGAAAATATATCTTATGTGTCTTCTTTTTTTTATTATACATTTATTTTTAATAAAAATTGTAATATATATATTTTATTTGAATAATTAGTGTTAATTTTCCATTTAAAAAAAAATTTGTATTGATATAAATAGAAGTTGAGTTGTCAAAACTTGTTACCATGTATTCTTCTCAAAATGAGCTGAAAACTATTCCAACTCTAGTTATTTGCTGTTATATTCCATTTTGTTTGATAAAAAATGATTTTCATAATTTTAACTAAGCATTGTGTATACTAAATGTCTAATTTAACTTAAATTAGCAAAACAATAAAAATATTTAGTCACAAGCTTTAAAGCATCAGCGCCTAAAAATAGAATACGTGTTAAGTTTTTGTTTTTATTTTGTTTATTAAGTGGAAAGCAAAAATAAATCAAGTTGATTGATTGATTGATTTTACACTAGAAACACTAGAAAAAGGTGTCCATGTAGGCGATGGACCGCAGAATCTGAAGTACATACTATTTAACTTTAGCTGTAGCGCATTATTTCGATCTTCTAGCATCTGTGCAGATCGCCTCACCTGTGATAGCTGCGACTGTGAGCACTTAATTTTCTCCCAATGTACTTAACATTTTGCTTATGCACATCAAGTTCTGTATTTTACTTTGAATATGTCTTTGTTTTTCGATTGTAGCAGAGAATTTCTTGTTGTTTTTACAATTTTGGTTCTTAATCCTTATCTAAGTTTTCGCCTAAGTTGTTTCTTATCTGTTTTCTTTTAATTGGACTAGAAATATTAATATAAATATATGTATAATATATTTTATTTGTATCTTGTGTTTGCATAAATGTTCAACAAATTGAAAATAGATTTTTCATTAATTTCTTTAGCTTTACATTTTATTTCTCATACTTTTTGACATTTGTTAAGCATATAATATGTATATGTAAGTGTAATAAACATTGCGCATACTAATTTATAGATTTTATGTAAATATACTATATATATATTTACTTATGGACTATTAAAAAAAATTAATCACATCTATGTGCTAACAAAAAAAAATGTATTTGTGGTTTTCTTCATATCAATATTATTATAGATCAACATATATAACTATACGTTAATAGATCGTATATTTATGTGGGACGTTCTTTGATAAACGGAGCAGAGCTTCGGCCAAAACGAATGTGAATGGATTTTTATGATCTTGGCCCTTAAGATATTTGATATTGATCGGACTTCCGAAACCCGTTGGACCGTTTTCGAATATGGCAGACCAAGAGAACGTCTGGAAAATTTGATAAGCTAAGGTGACCGGATAAAAAAAACTTTTAAAAATATTGAAGTTGTATTCGACTAGTTTTGGGTTGAAGCTATAATCAAAGAATGCCACTAAAAAGTTAGTGTGGTAGACTAGCAAAATCCGTCCACGAATGTTTTTGGCCGAAGCTCTGTTCAGTTTCACAAAGAAGGTAGACGATTAATAGACGAATAACTTAGTATATAGGCATAGACATTTATAAATACTTTAAATATATATTTATATATATTTATTTGTATATACAAAAGGCTAATTAATTGAATTCAAATATATTTTAATATAGATTAATAATTATTTGATTTCCTTGCAATTGATTGTTGATATTTCTGATAGCTAAATACATTAAATACATATACTATAGCTTACATTTTCCATTTCTATGTACATGTACATATTTATGAAAGCCCTTTACCTACGTCTGGCTTTTGTTTTTCGCGGTCACTTTTGTAAAGGGTTTAGGTATATTTAAAATGCTTAGTTGTAACGTTTATCGAGAACCTTAAGACTTGATGCACAATATGACAAACGTATTTTTGTTGACGTTAGGCAGCAAAAAAAAAAACAAAAAAAAAAAAAAATTAGTTACATTAAACAAAGTTTCAACTTGATAAATTATTATATTATGTGGGCGGAACCCATTTCTGCTCAGTTGGTGAACAAAAAGGGTCCCAGCGAACCTCAAGCCATTGGCGGCTTAATGTCCACCAGAGCGCTGTGATCCGGTCGATCCAGGCCCGGACTGGGAGCCGATGCGCCCACCATATGATGGTGATGGTGGTGATGCAGATGTGCGTGTGGATGCGAATGCGAATGCTGTTGGGAGAATTGCTGCTGCTGATGCGTCGATTGCAGTGAGTGCTGTTGCTGTTGCTGCTGCTGTTGCTGCTGATGCAGCATCACCGGCGAGCCGCCCGCGGCGACCATCTGGTGCGGCGTGGCCAGGTGCAGACCGCCGCCCAGCAGGTTGCTGGGCGTGCTTGAGGCGCTGTGCGCGTGCAGCGAGGTTGGGGTGCCGGGATGGCTTCCAGCTCTATTGCCGACACCAGAGCCAGCGCTTCCAGCGCCGGAACTGGAGCTGGCAGAGCCACCCCCGCCGCCACCACCTGCGCCCGTCTGTTGGCCACTGGACGCGCCGCCCAGCCCGTTAGACTCACCCGACTGATTGGCCGCTTCCTCGGAGTCACTGCAGGACTCCGAGGAGCCCTTTTTAATGCCATTCGGCGCCGTGCCGTTGTGCGTCTTAACGTGCTTCGCCAGATGGTCGCTGCGCATAAAACGCTTGTTGCACACGGGGCAAGCAAAGCGCTTCTCGCCGGTGTGCGTCCTCAGATGCCGCTGCAGCTCGTCGGAGCGCGTGAAGCGCTTACCGCAGAACAACCAGTTGCACACAAAGGGACGCTCGCCGGTGTGCCAGCGCAGATGTGCTTTCAGATGCGACGTCTTGCCGTACACCTTGCCACAGCCCGGTATGTGGCAGGAGTGAATGTTCTTCTTTCGCAGATGCACGCCAGCCGGGCCCAAGCGCTCTGCCTCTTGGCAGTTGGGGCAATCGCAAGTCGCACGGCCCGCATAGCGTCGCTGTGATCGCGGCGACGGCGTGGATGGGGTCGAAGCCTGCGGCGAAGCTGCCGTTGCAGCGGCCGAAGGCGAACTGTGTGGCAAAGAGAAGCCGCCAACGCCCTGACCCGGCAACATGCTCTTGTAGGTGTCCTGCAGCAAGTGCTGTCCGGAGCCCAGCAAATGTGCCGTGTTCGAGAGCGAATGCGACAGCGCCGAGCTGTAATCTGTGCCAACGGCCGCGGCGCTCGCGTAGTTGGCCATCGTCGAGTGCATGCCGGCGGCCGCGGCACTGCCCATGTCCAGCCAGCTGCCGGCGGCGGCGGCACTGTGCATGTCCCACCATCCGGAGTTGACACTGGCTGCCTCGGCAGCCTTGTGCGCGGACGCAGTCACCGCATTGAAGGGCCAGTCGTACGGGTGCCGGGAGTACACTGAGCCGAAGGCGCCACCCTCGACCTTGCTCAATAGTCCCTGGTGCATGTGATGATTGTCCGCCACCATGCTCGCTGTCGATGTGGATGTGTTCGGGAAATACAGTTCGCTGCCGTAGGCGGAGGCAGAGCTGCCCATGGCCGCGCAGGACGAGGTGAGCGGACGACTGTAAGGATAGATACTAAAATTACTCATGATTTGTATAGAACGGAATGTAGGCTTGCTAACGCACAGTGGCCCATTCACCAAATCAAATATGTAGACCACTGTGCGCCGTCGTGCTGCTTACCTAGCAGTGATGTTCACCATGGTGCTACTGCTGCTGGTGTTGGACGAGAGGCTACGCGATACCTGACCGTTGCCTCCCCCTCCCCCTCCACCACCACCACCACCCCCGCTTCCACTGGAGTTTGAAGAGCTGGCCGCTGAGATCGCACAGGGCGAGTGCTGACCGACGCTGCTGTTGCCGCTGCCACTGGCCAGATTGCCCCCGCCCCCGCCGCCGCCGCCGCCTCCAGCTGTGCCGCTCAGGCTGTTGCCGGCTGCAGGTGAGTTGGGGCTCTTCTTCCACGGATGAAACCCCTTGCCAACGGCCGCATCAGCGAGCGGTGGTGGCGATTTGTTCGACAGCTTGTTGCACTGGGCGGCCAACATGGCCAGTGGAGTGCCGCGCAAGCTGGGATGATCCTGGAAAGATACAGAGAGCAAATCCATCAGTTGGCGTGAGAGAGAGCACCACAAATTACATCTACTTTCTTAATTAAATTAATTAATTTTAGCGCGAAACTGCAAATAATTTTAATACAAATTAGACACGCTCAGTTTCGTTTCTTTTTCGGAAACTCGACGAGGGCCGACAAAATTAATTCTCAGCGTACATTTAAATGCGTCTTTCGCCAGATACCCAAAGGGTTCAAATGTCCGTCTGTCTGTGTGATCTCTGACTGGTGCTCGACTGTAGGATACCCTGTGGCAGGACTTATACTTATTTGCACAGACATAATTACATATACAAAAAGAACAGTACCCACGATATCGACGCCGATGCTATGACAGCTATATGATATAGTAAATAGATCTCAACCAAATTTGGTCTGGATGAACAAAATCACCCAAGATAGATATTCTGTCTGTTGAGATATCTTAAAAAGCATGAAAATTGCTCGTACTAAACCTTGAAATTCGACTGATCATTCCTATATCAGCTATGTGATATAATGATCCGATCCAATTTAAAAACAAGCTTAATTAGCGTCCAGTATCCAAGAACCTACATACCAAGTTTGAGGTCTCTGGCTCTTATTGTCTTAGATATTGACGCGATCAAATAGAGGGACGGACGGGGACAGACAAACGAACAGTGCACTTTGTTGGGTCTGCCACGCCCTCTTCTGTCTGTTATATACATTTGCCCAATTTCAATGGGAACATGGTATTCAAAAAAACCGAACGAACAACAAGAGCATTTAAAGAAAGTGTGAACAGAAAGAGCTTTAAGTTTTTGACATCAGTCTAGGAACAAGAGAATCACTATTTGATGCGTAGGCACGCCCCTTTCTCCTGTAAACCGAAAATAAGCGAAAATAAAGTTTTGGCATTTGTGAGATTTTTCGCTGTAGACTGTAATCGAATCGAATTTCGCACATGCGATTTTCAACTACTCTAATTCGATTGTTATTGTAGATGAAAGGAGTCAAATAAAACTATTTTCAAGAAATATCTGCCTCTTTGAAATTTACTACGGTTCTGATTTGTTTCCTATATTTGTCTGTTGCTTAAACTCTTTCAAACGAGCAATAAAATAGAAGCCACGGTATTACAGAGTTCTAAAATGCTAAAAACTAGCCACATTCTATTTTTAAAAGTCTTGAATTTGAATCGGTATAATTTCAGTAGAGTATCGTGTGCACGTAACTAAGACAAATTAACAGCCCGTCAAATATTAAAGGCTGATGCTCAGCCCGTCGTTCTTGGCAGCTATATAATAAAGTTGTGTGATTTTAACCAAAGATGGTCAGGTTTTTTAAGACATTAAAGAGTTTACAATCTCCGAGTTTGATTGTGATTACACAAATAACAAATGAGTTTACCATACGTAAGGTTGATTTTTGATCGATCGTTTCTGTGGCAGGTATATGATACTTCTGCCTGCAAGATACTTCTCACAAAACAATAATACCCTTTTTTTGGTACTCTTCCTAAAACAGAGTATACTCGTCTGTAGCCGCAGAGCGAAGCAAGTCGAGTAGACGAGCGAAGGAAGTTGAGTCCCTGTTTTTTTTTTTAAATCTATCACTTTGTTATTTATTGATTTTTACCACAATTTGCGATTTGGGAAAATATTATGTGTGCAGCTACGTTCACAGTCAGGTTCAGAAGACTGTAACCTTTCGTTTCTCGTTTGACGCCTCTAGAATTTCATTCTCGTGTTGTCTGTCTTGCACTTTCAATTACAGTTTCCATCTCTTTCCATCTCTTTCCGTTCTAATCTAAATTTATCTGTAGGTGCTATTGCCTGGTGATTGACGACGGTCGAAAATCTGACTATGACTTAGCCTACTTAATCTCATTGTCTGACAGTGGCTAATCCTTTTGCAAATCCTCATCAAACATATTTTGCTTGCCAGCTGAGCAGCTGTTGGATGTTGCACCCCGATGTTGTCAACATTTGTGACAACAGAAGAAAGTCTACTATAGTGGTAAAAGTCGACTTGGCCACGTTTTGGGCGCTCAGTAGTCTGTCTGTCTGACTGACTGTCAAGGAGAATTAAGTTAATAGTTTCATTGCCATGATTTTCAGTTCAGTTCAGTTGCCAAGCTGACTTTACCGTTGCCTAGTGGCCAATTGAGCAGCACAGTGTAGTAGGGGGAAAATTGGCTAGCCAGATAGATAGAAGGAGAAATGACAACCTGCAATCAGGCGAAATTCGAGGCCGCGGAAGCTGCTATTTGTCGGATAATTTCTGGGGTCGCCCTATTGCTCGCCAAGATCAAGTTCAACTTAGCAGCCATTCTGTTTCCGCACTGCTCTTGGCTGGCATTTGTGTGTGCGCTAATTGGACGGATAGTGGGATACTGGTAGCTGGTAGCTGGTAGCAGATATGTAACTGTTTGGGGAACGTTAATGTCGATGCTGCTGCCATGGAAGTATTGGGGAAGGTGCAGGGCAGACAGGCGCCACGACTCGCTGGCAGTTGCAAGTTGGCAGTGCAGTGACATCGCAGGTCGAAACGAAAGCCACCTAACTACGTCGGACCAAGATTCGAAACAAAGCCAAAGATTCGTTAAGATAATTGGAGCCACTTCATCATCGTAAAATTGAGGACATATACATGGAACAGTCTTGTGTATGTGCGATCTAGTTTGTGGCAAAAAACTTATAGAAAAGAATATTCGGTAAGCAAATTGGTCAATCAGTATGAAAATTGATTAATTGATCAACGCAGTGCACAAGCAAAATATTAATTATCCGTAGTGATTAATAGATATTCAATGATTTAACTAATATTGTTCGCAGCAGAACGCGCCACAATAATTTTAATTTAATCAAATTCTAATTGTCAGCAAACGTAAATTGCAAACAGCATACCATCTTGTAAATATCGCATACATCGATGCACTCTGTAAATATCGCATTTCGATACATCGTTCAGTTGATCTGGTTCTATGTTTTGTCATCTCTAATTACTTGCTGTCGCGGTAATAATAAAAATTGTACAATTGGAAACGCGTCTCTTTTACTAATTTATTTTTCGAAATTAGCAAACCGGCAAAAAGGAAAACAAAATCGTTTATCCTCGAAACAAATATGATGTTATATAAAGTACTTCTTAGGCCACTATTATTGTCAATGTAAAAAACTGTTTGGCATAAATTCTGTTCAAATCGGTTGCTAATCGAATCGAATTGTAAACAACGGCTAACAATTTGTTTGGCATTCGTGCGCAGTGGGGGGTGCCACTGGCGCCAGACAGTCGATTCAACACCATTTAGACTGACCAAATTAACGCACCAAGCCACTGCAACGCCCCATGGCTGTGAATGTACGTATGTGTGTGTGTGTGTGTGTGTGTAGAGAATACAGACAAAGGCCTAAACCGATCCGTACCGAAACGTACCGAATTGAGGTAAATTGAATTGAATGACAGGTCCGCATACACGTAGCATATACTGTGAAGCATATGCCGAAATGAGTAATGGATTGCTTTTCCAAATCTGTGTTTCAAGTCACATGAAGCCGCAATAATGAACTGCGCAGGACATTATTCCAGTTGCCGTTCCCACTCATCGGACATCGGACATCGGACATGCGACTTCAAAGGCAGCGCTTCTGACCACATCGAATTAGATTCCTTTTTTATGTTTTTATTGTTATTGCCGACACGCCGCCGACGCATCTTACCGCTGCACTTTGTGGCACTCGTTACTCTGCTGTTTACCTAAGTGGTCCATCATGCTCTCTCTTTCCCAGTGCGCTCCCTGTGTCACTCGCACTGCTGTACACATGTATGTATGTATGTATGCATGTATGTGTAAGCAGCAACACCTGCTGTGAAAATTATGACACTGACTCCCTCCGTTTGATATAGGCAACTTCTTGTGGACTATCACACGAAAGACGCGGAACCTGCAGCGGTGTCGTTGATAGCGCCCGCTGTGACCAGGGCGCGGCTTCGGGGGCTCCAATTTCTAGTTGCCAGATTTTCTTACCAGACGCCACCTGCTGAGCGAGCCGAATTTGTTTAACCTCACGCCTTTTGTTATTGCCTTTGGCGATCGGATAGTTCTAAACTCGAAATGACAATACACTGTGTTAGGTAATTAGCCAAATGCATTTCAACTAACACTTCTCTTTGATATCAGCGGCCCGCTGCGACGTTCAGTGTCTAGTTCAGTTGCCAACGGTCGTTGAAAAGACTACAAAAATATACATTTGGATACTTTTAGCAACATTAATGCATACATCTGACATAGGAACGATCGGCTTAAAATCAACACTAGGAGTCATAAAAAAACAAGTTAGAACACTACTTTGAGATGTCCAGCTAACGTATCTTCGGCGAACTAATTATTTGAATTCTTAAAATGTTTGCATGTTGAAAATGCTTTCGTCACTAGACTTTTACCTCGAGTAGAGGTTTTATTTTGACGATTTCAGAAATTTGAATCAATCAAGAAAGAACACTATATTCAAGTCCCCGACTATGATATAATGTTACTCAATTTATGCATGTATTTACCTCCAACGGTAAATATAAAATTACCGCATTATTCTTCCTTATAAAATAGTTTATTTCACCTGTGTTAGTACATTTGATAGACTTAAAAAATGTGGTCGTGTCAAATAAAAACACCTTAGTACATGGAAAAGAACAAAAGTTTATAAGAATTGTGCTCTAATTTTTCCGATTTCGTCTTGGCAGATTTCTTGGCAGAATTGATCATTTTACAATTATTCGAAATGTTTTAAAGAATATTTAAAGTGTTTTAAAGAAATAACTCGTTTGTGACCTTTCGCTTAAATAGACAATTTTTATTTAACGATGAAAACGTACTTAATTTAACTACTTCAGTTGGTTCCTCTGTAAGTTCAAACTCTGTAACCTCCAATATTATAGCCGGCCAAAAGTTGTTGAAAACTTCATAGGTAGATTAGGTGCTTCATTTATGGAACTCCTTCAGTTGAATGGCGGCTTTTCAATTTGATATCGATTCTATCAGTTGAAAAACTAATGTTATTATGCATTTCGATTAGTTCCGCAACTTTGTCTGCATCAAATCTATATCGAATTAATCAGCTGCATCTGAAGGGGCTAACACTATAAATGGCCAGACTTTGTGCCACAGTGTAACAATCGGGCACTCATCCAATCAAAGCAGGCCGACCGACAACTTGGGCTAATTTTCGTAGCGAGCTATATAAAATTTAAACTGCGGCCAGCTAGCAGGCAGTTAGTAACGGCGCCAATGTGCAAATAAAACAGCGAACTGTTAAAGTTGAACTTAAGCGTCAATAGTCAGGGCCGAAGACAAAGGCAGCAAACGGAACAGGGCTGGGCTACGCCAAACGGATGAGCGTAAACTAAGTGGTGTGATCTGGGCTCTGTGCTCTGTGCTCTGTACTCTGTCGGATAGGGACGGGAATGGGAATGGGAATGGGGACTGTGGTGCTCAGACAGATGTTGGCGAATCCAAGTTTCATAGGCAATTAAAAAATTTCATTGGTTTTATTTTAGCAGGCAGACAGGAGCTGGTAAAGGCAGTCAAAGGCACGTTGACTTGACTTGCCAGCTAACCAGAAGCCAGAACATTGCCATCCTCTAGCCCGGAGCGATTTCTGAAGGACGCGACAGGCTCTGACTTCGACTCTGACTTCGACTCTGACTCTGTCTCGAGCTCAGGCTCTGGCTCAGGGTGAGCCATTGCCATTAGCATGTAAAGTGTAAACTAATGGCTTTGATTTTGGTTGGTTCGCCAGCAGCGTGGGAACTGGCGGGACTGCCGCGAAAATGTGTATGAAGATGGGGATGGTGACCGCCGTTAATGTAGCGCACCGTCCAGCAGATATCTAAGAAGTTTATTAAAAAGAATCGTTAGCCAAATCTTTGACCTGAAGCTGGCAAATATTATATAGGCTTATTGCCAATGCCAAGACTTAAGGGTTTTGTTACCAATTCTGTCTGCGCGCCTCAGAGTAGTCCACAGTTCCTTGGAACTGGTCCTGGCCTTTGATTACCTGGATGCTCTTATAAGTAAGCCATACGAGAAAACTCATTAACAATGACGCAGACGCTGCAAACGGGCCTTAAAATAAAACAAAAACAACAACAACAACAGCAGCAACAACAGCAGCAACAGCAACTACGACAACAAAAATTAATGGAGTTTCATCATAATTTTCTGTGCTTTTTTGCGATATCTGCGAGCCAAAAGCGAGCCTGTTTATTGTTGATGCTGCCGCTGCTTTTTTTCTTTTCTTTTTTATTATTATTTATTATTTTTGTGAAATCTTTAAAAAGCGGACTTGACTCGAGTTTCAAGTCGAGTTAGGTCAAGTCTGCGCCAGAGATAATTACGGCTCCAGGTTGAGCTCGATATATGCAATACACACACAAATGCAAGCCACCGTTTTGTAGCCATAACCCAAATTGCAAAATTGTATTAAAGTGTCTTTAATGTGCGGCAACAACGCAAAGTCGACTCCAAACCCGATCTCGATCGAGACTCAAACTTAAACTCAAACGCAAACTCAAACCGAGCAAGTGCAATGCATGCTTTCAATTTACGAATTGCATTTGTAGACCCTATACTTACATATATAGTGCACTGAGTCTATTAAGTTTGTCAAGAGCGCTGTGGAGAAGTTTTTCTTAAGTAAATTCCGAGTTTATTCACCGATCGAAATTTTTTGAACAGATCCCAAATTCAGGTGTCAAAACTCAAAGCTCTAGCTTTAAAATTGCTCATGTCAGTTTCATTTTTATTTTTTGTTGTGATTGTGTTGATCATCTTAGGAATTAGAGATCTCTGAGATCTTTAAATTTACCATACAGTCGAGCTTCCCAACTCGAATCACCATTATCTAAGAAAGAAGTTCGAGTTGTGGAGAACTCGACTCATGAAAATCTTCTTGTTCGGTTTGCTATTCGCTATTGCCACTCAATTTAGTTCGAGTTAGAGAGAATTGGAGTTATAGACGTTCAATAGAAGTTCAACTGTATATGCTTATCTTAAAAGCCAAGCGAAACATGAACTTTATTAAATGCTTTAATGTTTTGAGGGCCACTGTCCTTAATTTAAAGCAAACAAAACAAATTGGCTGGTCCCACTTCGCAAGGATGCAGACTGTCTATCCAGGTAACACAATGGCTGGATGTACTTCTAAGAACCAAGATACTAAGAACGCTGCTGAATTCCCATTCAGCACATGGGCGTCTCACTGTGGCTCATTTGGCAAAAGTAGGTGGCAAAAATCAATTTTCGCGTGGTTCCATAAGACAATAAATTTTATATGATTCTACTAATTGATGGAGAAGGTTTCATAATTTTTGAAAAAGGTTCATTTGATTTTTACAACAACTTGCTTTTTTTTTATCAATAAATAGTGTTTAAGCAGCAGTTTAGCTAGTTATGTATATTACTTGTCCCGCTCGCTCCATTCCTATATGGCTTTCCTCATTCTATTTCACTTAAACGCACTTTATCCGCGCCAGCTGCCCAACATTAATTTCACTTCAGTGACGACACAGAGTCTACTGTAATGAGGCGTTCCAGAGCACCCCCCTGGTCCACACACAACGGCGTCTAAAATGTCATGATTAACTGGCCGCTCATTAAGACCAAATGACAGTTTTTTTAATGGATACCGCCCCTTTCTCCCATTTCCCATTCTCTCACCCCTTTTTCGAACCCCCTATACTGTGGTTGGTCTCAACCCTCAACGGGGTCGCATTTAATTTGTCTCATATTGCAATTAATTTGAACTCTAACTTCAGCGTCCACTTGTTATTAGTAGGTGGGCGACATTCAGACTCAGGCGTGGCTGGTGCTTCAGTGAAACCTGCAAGTAATTGGGGTTGCATCATATATGCTATATGTATGTATGTATAGTTGTTATCAATGAAGTATCAAAGAAAACACTGTTGAGCTCAAGGAACTCGTACTCGAAGACCAAGTTTTTAAAATGTTTCATTGCCCTGTTTAATCTATGTATGTATGTATGTATGTCTCTATGCATACATATTTAGTTTTATACACTGCATGGATAATAGTTATGACCTCATAAAGTTATATTGATAATCATCAGCAGCCGAGTTGATTTAGACAGTTCCGCCCTTCTGTTTGTATGATCAAACAGATCTGATACATTACATTCGATAGAAACAGCAGAATTGGTATGATGGCAGATCAGCTTATTTTAAATTAGTGTTGCCTCCCCTTTTCTCAGCAAATCGAAAAAAACTTAAACGACCTACAATTTTAAGTATATAACCTTGAATTTGTCACGTACGTACACATGTTGCATATCCAAGTCTGGATTCGCCCTGAAAATTTGATCATGATCGGCATCGAGCTAAAGGACACTGAGGCTACAACGTACATATAGTACATAAGTATCTTAGGTGTATGTGTGTATGTACATATATACCACCCTTGATCACACTCTATCTCGTAGTCAAGTACTTTCGAGGAATGCTTTCTAATTTGATTACTGATTTTACCGATCCTATAGCTTGTTTTAATTATCAACACATCCCGACACACAAATAAAGACAACATACTCTAAGAAGTGCAGCTTAATTGTGGTCGCAGAGTGAAGAAGCAAGCTATTTAGCACTACACTTAGAGCCTGCTTAAAACGTCATAAACGTTGGCCGCCCGGCAAGGCAACAACCACAGTACTTACGGCTACAACTTCACTGCGTCATTAGCTAACAATAGCAACAACAACAACCACTGCAATTTAGCAATTTTACCCGTTCGTTGCTTAACCCCAAACAGAGAACTCAATGTTGAGGGTTTTGTGGCCGACGTTACAGCCAATTAGTTAACATTATGGTTTCTGGTGTTAAGTTTGTTATAACCGCGTGTTCAAAGAATGCAATGTGACTCCCCCTTGTGAAGGTGAAAGGCCTTCTGGATAAGTCAACAGAGCCACCCTCCAGTTTTGGAAAGCATTCAAGATGTCAATTTATAATTGGCTACACTGGCAAATTGTTATAGACTCATATGCATACATGTACATTAATTCAGACACCCATGTTTCGCTCACTAAGCACATACATACTAGTTACTAACCTTTTAATATTAATAAGATAACAAAATTGAAGTAGAAAACCTAAAATTTGAATACACAAAATTTCAAATATTGTAAAGCGAAATTCGTTAAAGCCCCATTCAGACGAGCACTTTTTCACCGACACTTTTTGTCACTTTTTGAAAAAAAGCTGTCCGTGTCGCGTAACCACACAAAATTTCAAAGCGTCGGTGAAAAACCGACGCTCACCGATGGAAATGGAACACGTTCTATTCCATCGGTGAGCGATGGTGAGCGACACGGACACGAAAAAATCTCTTTTTGACAAAAAGTGTCGGTGAAAAAGTGCTCGTCTGAATGGGGCTTAAGCATTCTTTTTGTTATTATCGATTTAAATTTAATACATAATTTACTATAATTATAAAAATTGCGCAAAGGTTTTTTTTATTAGGTTAGAAAAATCGGGACCATTAAGCACAATGTGCCGAATGCCACTTAAAAAAAAATAATTTATGTGTTAAATTTAATATCGTTCATCACAAAACTGGATATCAAAAATGTTAGGGCATGGAAATTTTGTTGTCACTAGACTTATACCTCGTAGTAGTATATTTTATAATATTTCTATTAGTAAATTAGCTTTTCTTTGCTAATTCAACTATTTCCTTATCGGATTTATCATAAGTCCGACAATACAATGTTATTTGTCGCTGTTCTAAATATGATTTTAATTTGTTTTAAGTTTTCTTTAAAAAATTGGAATAAAAACAAAAAAGTGTACTTTTAAACCGTTTCTTTAACAATTTCAACTTACTGTACTCGCAGACCTGAATTTTGCCTAAAAAAGGCAACCAGATCCAAAGCAATGATAAAACTAATCCCTATTAACCGTTTCCATGAATTTTTGTCCTTATAAAATACCGAGATTTTGTAAATAAAAAATTTTAAAAATGTCCTTATAATCATACATAAACATCATCATAATTGCAATCAATTGATTTAGATTAATGTATATTTATCAATTTTTGGACAAATTTCAGCTTAATCAATAATTTAATGCATAAATAAAATACTTAAATATATGAGAAAACTGAATACAGAGATTGGCAAATTGCCAAGACTTTTGTCCATGACTGTTTGTTTGGATATTCTCGCACTTGTACAGATACACGCATACAAACATACCTATGTGTTTAAGCATTACAATATAATTGTCTCTGTAATTTATGCATTTATGCGTTACTTGCATTGTCGCAATTACATCAAATTTATTGAGTTACGACTATACGTGATTCGATGTGTGCTATGATAGCTCGTGTTTATAAGCCAAGCGCCTGATAAAAAATGGACAACAAAAGAATATTGTTTTGTGCTCAGAAAAATATTAGCGGAAAAAATCAATCAAATCAACAAATTCGTTGGGCGTTGGCTTACTATGTATAGTATCTACCTTTAAGTTGTCCAAGCGACACCAAACCAAAACTTGTTACGAAAATGTAAGGCATGAACAATTAAAGAACGCGAGAGCAGAAAGAAGAGAGAGTTACGGACATGAAATTGGAAAACTACAGATGAAAAAAACAAAATAAAATAATTAAGATAGTCTTAACCAATTATTAACTAAATGAGTTAGTATTAAAGTTTTTAAGTGAGAAATTGATTAAGCATTAGAAAATGAATTAAGAAGTCTATTATAATCCGAACACAATATTCTAGAAGGTTCATGCAATGCAATAGGGGTAAAAGTTCGGAATACTACTCTACGAGGAACAGAAAAGTTGGGTTGTGACACAGTTTCGTAAAGTCAATGTCATCACCAATAAGCTTAGACATAAACAGAATATGAAGCATAATTCTACAGTATGATAAACGAGGAAGGTTTGTTTATAAACGTCTACTAGAACACCTCTTTATAAAGCCCAGATTTGACATGGCTTTTTTGACCATCTTAAAACGATGGCCGGAAAATTTAAGTTTGGGATCTCTCTTAGTATACTCCTAGTATACCCTTCATCAAAAGCATAAATCCTATTAAAAGGGGCTACCATTCAGTAATTATGACGCCCAATAAGGGTTAGTACGATAAAAACTCATCACGTTACATTAGGAAAATTTTATATTTAGAAGTTCACAGGGCATTTGGACTGAAAGCAGTCGAGATCCTTCTGCAATTTGATATGGTATGGCCTATCTTTATATTGCAAACAAATTTGAACATCATCGGCATACATAAGTACACGAGATTGTGTTAAAGCTGTTGGTAGATCATCAGTAAACAGTGTGAAAAGCAAAGGACTCAGATGACTACCTTGGAGAACTTGGAAACCCTGAAGAACTTAAAAAAAATTGTAAAAGTTTTCTGTATTTAAAATCTCCAGCGAATTAGGATGGATGGAATCCCTATTTTGTCAAGCTTATATTACACAAAAAAATAATTTACTGAGTTAAATGCTTTTCTGAAATCGGTAGAAATGACATCAGTTTGTTTGTTATAACATAAGTCACTGATAACAAATAGAATCAGATAGAGAAGATTAGTAGTAGTGAATCTACGTTTCACAAATCCATGAACTACACAGCTGCTGTAAATGACTGGTTAAAATCGTCTCAAATACTATAGGAATAGCAGACAATTAAGAAATTCGCCTTCAATTTCTGGCGTCAGACTTACTTCTCTTTTTATGAAGAGAGCAGCAGTCTACATATGTACAACTCCGGATCCATACCGAAGTACGTAACCGATAACTCCATCTAGACCAAGTGAAACACCGGATAAACCATCTCAATATCACTAATCAGCGACTCCTCACTCGTTTAGGGACTGAAAATACAGTTCGATCAAAGCAAAATGCAAGAATAATATTCATAGGAGGAGACAGACGAAGGGCAAGTAGTTTGAAAAAACGTTGCAAAAAGATCGACGATCGCCGGATCTGTGTCTGAATTTGAATATTCATAAGATAGAGAATATGGATAGGAGGAAGACTTACGCTTAGTGTTTACAAAATTGAAGAACTGCCTAGGGTCTTTTGAGAATCGTATTCTACAGCGAGATAAGTAATTTCTATAACACGTAGCGTTGAGCTCGGAGACGTTGGCGCGAGCAATTAAATAGCGAGAAACAGCAGAAGAGAAATCCGAGTCCTTCAACTTTTTATAGAGTCTGGACCTTAGGGCCTTCAGGTGAAGAAGTTGCATAGAAAACTATCGAGGTTTGCTAGTCGGATAAACTGAAGAATTGCCGATTACAGTACAGACATACGTATGTATAAATCAGACTAGACAATTTGGCTTAAAATAGTGTAAGAAGTGAACCTGATTTTCACTCTTAATTTCCACGAGCGAAGCGAGCAGGGGGCTGAGCCCCCTAGTATATTATAAAGGAAGACATTGAAGTGTAAATGAAACCTATAAATATACTGTGTCTATTTAAAATATATAATTTTTATTTAAATTGCTTGTTAGCATGCTTGCAAGTCAGTAAAGAGCGAAACATAGCAGAACCGGTTCGGTTCGATTCGGCTTTTTTAGCTACTGATCATGAACCGAACATTTAAAAATTTCTTGCCCCACGACCCCGAACCGAAAAACTTAAACTTTCTTAAAAAACAGGATAAAAAAATAATTACATACAGCTTCGAATAAAAACATTAATTCATAAAATGTAAAAATACATCGATAAACCGACAGCTCGATTTTAGCGGAATGGATTTTAAGTATTTTTAATTGATCATTTTTTGCGATCAATCGATTTAATGAAATGGGTTTTTATGAAAAATCGACAACACAATTGAGTTTGTTTATTTGCAGAATTAATTTCAGTCGTTTTATTTTAAATTAACAAATTGAAGTTGAAGATTTAAATAAAATATCATGATATATCTAAGACATAAAAATGTAAAAATACGTCGAAAAATCGACAATCAATCAAATCGACTTTCATGAGGAATAGACAACTCGCTGGAGTTTGTTTATCGGCGTTCATTTGCAGAATTAATTTCAGTCGTTAAAGATTAGATTAAAAACTGAATTAAATGATCTACAGTCGAACCTTTACTAAACGAATAAATACAACTCTGAATTCTATTGGTCAAAGACATTAGTTGTTTTTTATACGAGTATCTAGAAAAAACATATACACGACGTAAAACTCTAGTAGCTTAAGCATATTCCACCCCCAAAACATCTGATATCAAACAATATATGAATATATGAATTATTATAAAATAAAAAAAAAACTAACTTATTACTTATTAACCGATTGTTATAACCAATATATACTTTAACAAATTCAATCGCTCTAGCTTAAGCAACTTTTTTCATGATTTAAATATGTACATAATATTTTTCTTAACGCAATCTTGTCAAAATTAACATTTTTGAAATTTCTCAGTTGAAAGATTAATTTAAACAAATATTTACTTGGCCAGATAGAATCTTTAGCGCATTTTTTGTTAAAGAATGAAAAACGTAAACGTCGCCGCAAGCTGTCGATGCTCATGTCGATGTTCATGTCCATGGTCAGGCGATCATGATCTTGACAACTTCGACTGGTGCTTGGACTGAAACTTGAACTCAGCTGAGCAGAGCAGAGGTGCTATAGCGAGTGACTTAGACAACTCGATAAGTTGGTCAAGACAACTTGAGTTACTCAATTACCAAGTACAACTTGGCAGACTATGGTTCCCAAAGAATGTGTATTAACAGGCTTGCGTTAAATGAAATAACATTACAAAGTAATCCCCTGTCGATTACTGTCGAGTGTACTCGAGTCCAATACAGGGTCTAAGAATTTTATGCAATCTTTTGATTTTCAAAATAATGAGTTTTAGCGGATCAACAAGCAAAAACACACAAGAACACATGCATACAGCTGTTTCAAGAGGCGTCTCTATCATATGTACTATTATGCTGACTAACTTAATAATCTAAGCTTTGTACCCATGTTGTGCTGCCACAACTGGTTGGAAAATGTTGGGAATATAACAATGAGGAGGAGGTTGTTGCTGTTAAAGTCAGTTAAGCAAGTTTTGCCTTTATTTTGAATATACCACGACGCTTGTACGCTCCTTTTTGAGTCCGTAGTAGGATAGTGTTGCTTACTATGCCGGACGGATGTGTCCTCCGTACTGAAGTTTTTCAGTTCGTCCATTATGTATGTAGGTCAAAAACGCTGTGCAAAATTGCTTTGTATAAATTCTGAGTTTGTTATTCCTGTGTTAATGCGGACTTACAAGATTTTGACAGTCAATCATAAAATTTTTGATCACATTCGAGTCTTTTTTGAGTTCTCTATCTGATTGAAATAGTCAAAAGTGCGCTTGTCTTTTTATCAGAAATTATTCGTCGGGACCAGAATGACTTTCACACAAATTCGTCACTCTAGCTGACATTCAGACAGAGTTAAATAAGACGAATTAATTAACTATTGTTTTTCTTTACTCGCTTCCAGCACATAAACATTATTATTTTTATGATTAATTGCTTAATCGTGTTGACAGTTGATGAGTAGTGTCTAGGCATGATCCCACACCTGTCGGCATTAAAGACTTAACACCTAAATTTTGAAATAATCTTGATCTGTCTGATATTATTAAGAGTCTACATTCCAAATTTGGTTATTATCGGACCTACCAGCTCTGAGTACTTTCGTTCATACGAACAGTCGGACATGTTTTTACAAACCGAAAATAACCGCACAGGGTATTAAGAATGCAACACTTTCAGGATTCGAGTTCGGTACTAAGCTCGCGAGAACACTCCCGCTAAATTACATATTTGGTCGCAATTTGCATGCCAACAGCATAAATAATCGTATTTCAACCCGCTGAATGATCAATTCGCGATTGCTTTACATTTTGTTATTGTAATTTTGATAAACCGCATTTTGAGCATAAGCATGAGTTGTCTTCGAGTCTTCTTTAAATCGCACATGAAATGAATATCTTTTTAATCATCGTAATGATTTTAGTTATTGCTAAAATGATCTTTCGAATGCTTGCTGGGAATTGCTTGGTATAAGTGAATGATGGGAATTCCAGTTTATTCCGTAGGTATGTGCAGCCTCATGTCGTTATTTGCATAATGATGTTGCTTAACATTGAACAAGTTGGTATTGACATATGGCGAAGTAATTGATCGACTATCTCAGTTGTACCCTCACGTGAATATTAAAACAATTTGATTAGATACATTAAAAGTACAATCTGCATATATTTTATTCCGATAAGGAAATCCCAAATCTGTTTTTTTTTAAATTCTTTTTGCCGATCGTTAATGACCCGATTTGCTTAATTTTAAAGCCCATTACAAAATGGGCATAAGGGCTAACTGAAAATTTATGTATCGAGCATAAGGAGACTTATCCGGAGTTTGTATACCATACGCAGATACAGATTATATTCAATTTTTGATGCCATGACAAAATAGGGAATTTTAGGAGAAACTTTAAATGCACCTTGGCAAGGTAAAATATTGGCTTAACACTTTGATCAGACTAAAGCATACAGTAAAGACGCCAAATATAGTTCATTCTTAGTTTTTGGGCCTATATGTATGTACATATGTGCCTGCACAGGATGCAACTCAAAGAATTTGTTATATGTATATTGGTAATTCAGTAGACCCTTACCTGACACTTAGTTGGCTACACACACACACACACTACTAAATGCCGCTAAATAATTCAAGTATCGCAGCAGGGGACGAAGGTCAAAGTGTAAGGATGAGAGCGTTGTGGCGCCCGCTGCTGCATCATGAGATGA
The DNA here is from genome assembly GCA_037043405.1 of Drosophila subquinaria. Lineage (NCBI taxonomy): Eukaryota > Metazoa > Arthropoda > Insecta > Diptera > Drosophilidae > Drosophila > Drosophila subquinaria. The sequence continues at coordinate 49,363 of JBAMBL010000522.1, forward strand.
GGTAAAAGTAGAAAGAAGCAGGAAGAAACTGCCAAATGGCAGCGCTTGATGGATTGCGTGGCATCGGAATCGGAATCGAAATGGGATAATGGGATGGAACGGGGATGCTGTGAGCCCATGTGAAGCACTGAAAGGGAAAATTAGCCGACTGGCAGGCAGGCTACTCCTACTGAGTTTCATTTCTACCCCATGTTGCGCTGAGCTAGCTAAATGTGCAATTTTGTATCAAATTAGCGAGGTACTACAAATAAACAACAACAAAAAAAGCAAAAAATGATTGAAAGGTGCCGATGTATTTATCACCACAGGAAGTATTTATCACCATCCGATTGTTCTTATGTTCCTATATATGATTTGTAAGTGTAGTAATCCGATTTCGACCAAATATGGTCAGGATTTAAAACATACTAAGAATAATGACACAATGTGTGAGTTTGGCTTGGTTACAAAAATGCGTCTTGCGATGCGTCTGTAATCAGTACCTGCTAAATAATATCATTTTTCTCGTATAAAAATCAGCCTACAACATTATTTAAGTTTTTTAAATTTGACATTGTTGATAATTGTCCGGATTATGGAGATTGTACTGTACTTTACAAGGTAAAAGTCGTGTGGTGAAAGCATTTCTATGCCCCAAAATTTATGATATCCAATTATGGGAACAACAATATTTATACATTTTATATTTCAAAATAAAGGCTATTCATTTTGTATTTAAACATGAAACCTCAAATCGCCCAAATAAACATGTCACATCAAAATGTGTGGCAAAGACTTCCAGTTCAAGTTAAATAAGTGAAAATAAAACAACGGAAATTATCCGATAAAGTATAGACTTAAATTTCTGGTGACCGTCGGCTATTTTGTCATTGCTGATAAATAGCTAGAGCCGATTGTATATTCGAAATAAATTATTTGATATAATTTTAGCTTGAAAAAAATATGAAAAATTTTATTTGATTTCAAATGAAGTAAATTTTCAAATTATTTTTTAGCTTAAATTCGTCTTAAAATATTCATTTCAGTAATAATAATAATATTTTTCATTCAAGTAAGGTGTCTTATATATAGTAGGTTTTTATATAAAATAAATTATATAATTTCGAAAATTCATACACATGCACATATTAGGTTATACTTTGCATTATTTTTATATATACGATTTTCTTTGTTTGTGTGTACATCAGGTAGTACACTGAAGAATAAATCTGAGTGCAAAATGAACAGGGAAATCAGCTTGCTGGCACTGGCTTAAATTCTAATCCTCAGCTCTAAACTCATTTGCTTTGTTCATTGCAAATCGCAAAATACTCTAATGCGTCTGCTCAACAAACATCACTGCAGGACATTGTCATTGAGAATGACCTAAAACATAGCTCTAAATCCGAGGCCTAATGAGCAGTGACACATTTCTAAAAACCAAAAAGACAACAATGCATTCACAATGGACACTTTTATCTGGCTCTTAACCGGCATTAGAGAGGTCACAAAAGCTGTCGATGTTTTAACAAACAAACTGGCACTTGATTTTGAAACTATTCCACTGTTGAATGTGTTTAAAATAGTATTAGATATGGAACAACTACACCAAACTCAAGTTCGTGTTTTTAGTTTCAGCATAAGAAAATTTGCAACATAAACAAAAATTGTAAAACGTTTTTCCCTCGTATTTCTACTGACCAGACACAGACATACTTACTTAGGAGTTTGTTGCCTGCTACGCCCTCTGCACGATGTAGATACATATGTATATACATACATATAGTACATATATGTATAATAAGAATTGGCATAGCATCTAGAATCGCTAGCGTCCTCAGCGTATGGATAATTAAAGCCTAGCAAAAGTGTTCTAATTGCTTCATTTTTGCCATGCAAGTTGTTGCTGTTGCTGTTGCCGTTGCTGTTGCTGTTGCCGTTGCCGTTGCCAATTGTTGACAAGCGGTGTGCTTGGGTAGCTGCAAATTGCTGTGGCATGCGGCTGCGGCCTCTAGAAAGCCGGTAACGGATAAAACCCCAACCAGCTCGGCGTCCGGCAATAGCTCCGACTTAAGTCGACGGTGACTTTTAATAAAAGGTGACGAGTGTTTAATAAGTGTCATGCTGACCGGGCACGCCAATTGTACAAGTATTCACTTTAACTTTCATAACTTTTATACCCTGTACAATATGTATCTAACAGGCGGTGTAGCAGACCCTATTAACTGTACACACTCTCGAGATCAACTTAGATCTAGTTGTTCATGCAGACAGACATTTTTTTGACTCTATGAACAACTGGATCTCAGAGACTATTATAGAAACATACACTAAACTTGATTTGTAGCATTCTCTACACCCAAAGCACGTTTATCTGCATTCAAGGCGACAAATTGAATAAAGTCGACTGAATTTGAATAAAATGAATATTTACATGATTTTAATATTGCCATCACTGCAGGGGTGTAAAAGGCGACTGTGGCTTTCAGTAGGAAAAGTGCAAGCGGATGGGGCCTTTTGGGGAAAGTTCTAAATACTTCCTCTGATACCTTGCTTTGATGATTTGTGCAGACTTATTCTATATAGCGACTCATTTTTTAAAAGACAAAAAAAAGCAACACATACATATGTTATATGTGTGTTCTACTTATATCTACTTATAAACTTAGCCGTCGGTACATATTTTCAATATGTACATACATAGTAGTCTATATATCTTTGTGTTTTTGGCTCGAAAGTCATTTCAATATCAAATTTTGCGACAAACGATTTTAAATTTAATACATGAATAATTCTTACAAAACAAAAAAATCGGCAAAGGTTGAGGATGGGCGAGAAGAAACTTTTAGATATTTTTCTTTTTCAATTTTCCAAGATTTTAAATTAAAAATATCTTAAATATACGCTTATACCTTTATTTTATTGAATTCCAGATAATTTTTTGAAGTCCCCTTAAAAATGAAAAAAATCTGAAGAAATCTAAAAAAAAAAAGGTTTCAAAAATCTAAAAATAAATATTCCATTAAAAAAAAATCAAGTTGTTTTTTTGTCATATGGGGTTCCGTACACAGAAAAAAAAATCCGGGATATTTAGCCCGGATTCAATCCGAAACGATGTCAAAAGTGGGGTAATCCCGGATTTGCTTAAACCAAGTATGAAATACTTGATTTTTTCAATCCCGAATTCAATCCTAAAATTCTTAAATTCAGGCTAAAAAAAAATTATGTTTTTTTTTACATTTAAATTTTTTTTAAAATTTTTTTTTAAGATTTTTTTTTTTATTTATTTGCTTTTTTTTTTTTTTAAATTTTTTTTTTTACTTTTTTGTTTTTAATTTGTTTTTTATTTTTTTTTTAATTTTTTTTTTTAATTTTTTTTTTAATATTTTTTATTTTATTTTTTTTTATTGTTTTTTTTTAACATTTTTTTTTTTTAGTGAAGAAAATGTTTGAATGCAATTGACTGGTGGGAATCGAACCCAGGTCTGTTTCAAACAAGTCGGCGACTCTAACCACTGAGCCACCAGACCAGTTGAAATGAGAGAGGCTGAGAGAGAATCAAGTAATTTGGGCTTATTTTCCCATTTTAATCCCGATTCAGGCTTGATTGTTCAGCTTAATCCTGGAAACATACTTAAAAAATGCAGGCTTGATTCAAGTATTTTAAACTTGATTTTAGAACGGCATTTTTTTTTCTGTGTATGTATTCGAAGAAGTGGGCTTGGTTCATGTAAGAATCTGTCTGTTACCTGGTGTTATTAACAACAATTTAACAAACAACATTAAATTGTATGACTGTACTTCAGCAGATGAAACATATATTTTTGTTAGTATGTTTTTTTATATACTACGTTAAGTACGTTTATATATCTAGTGGCCAGAAGTTTTTGTGGTCTGTTTTCGGCACTAGCGTGGTCTGCTGTCCACAGTGCTAAGAACCGCGGAGTTCAAGTTGTAAAAAGGTGATAAACAAGAGAATTATGATTAATATTTAATGGCTCAATAAATCAATTATGTATTTGCTATTTTGTGACACGGTGTGTAATTAGCTATTGTCATTGTGGCTAAAGATATGTGTTTAGATATGCTAATATTATTATATTTTGTATTAAAAAGTAAATGGCTTATTTACAAAGCATAGGAACCACAAGCAACAACAACAACAACAACAAACAGTCAGCAGTGAATCACGATAGACAGCATCGATTAGCCTGGTCAACAGTAACAAACACAGCCCCATTATAATGGAGGGTGCACAACAAGCCATAAAAGGCGCCTTCATTAATGGCTTTTGATTAAAACACGAAAGCCGTCAGCATGAACAAAATTTGCTTAGAAAATTGTGTGCATTCATAGCTGTTGTTGTTGTTGTTCTTGTTGTTAACTGAACAACAAAACAACAAAATTCTGTAAATCATTTTATTTTAGTTATACGTTTTTTATGAGTAGTTAACAAGTTCCTCCATCATTATGGGCATATCTTCAGAGATATTCTCGATAATGATCGAGCAACAACAGCTCAACAACTACACAACAAATCGAAATGAATAAGGCCCAAAGAGATTTCTGAGTGCTGCTTTCTATATCAGCGTTTTTAGGCGCAAAGTAGAAAATTACAGCCTACACACAGTAACGACCGCACACTAGAAACCGAAGACCCAGCGACCTTAGTCTTAAATTGGAGGAAAACAGCTAAAGGTTTTGCCGGTCCCCAAAAATTGCCAACAATTTAAGTTTTTGGCTGCAGATACTGTTGCGGATGAGTATCCATCCGATGCCAATGCTGCTTAAGTGCATCTTCTAGCCTGGAGGCAATTTTCTGAAATTTTTGAAGACATTTTACTGTATTGAAGGCAGAAGGCCAGATGTTGTTGTTGTTGTCGTTGCTGTTGTGGTTGTTGTTGCTGCCGTCGCTGATGTTGTTTGCACGGTAAATTTGTCATGTCAACAGCAACGATTTGCTGTCAAATGGTCTTGACAAACAGCTTGAATGGTCAAAAGTGATGCTCCGATTTTCATCAATGGCAAGCCATTGAGAAAATTGTGCACTCGAATTTAATTCATTCCGTTTCAATTGAAGCTACAGTAGCAATTTTTACTGCTGCTGCTGCTGCTGCTGTTGCTGTTGCAGCTCTTGCTATTTGCATGAAACTTATTTGTCAAACAAGCAACAGCAATTTTCGTGTACACACTTAAATTGAGAAATTGTTGTGTGGCAGTTGCTGCCATCCGCATCGGCAAGCGCAATGGCAACGGCAATGGCAACGGCAATCGCAATGGCAACGGCAACGGCAATGGCAACAGCAACAGCAACTACAGAAACTTAGCTGCAGCCATGCAAGATGGCTATAAGCTTGACTTGGCTTGTAGCCAATAGTGGGCGTTGCGTACTGCTTTGATTCGCTTCAATTGCATTTGCTGCATATTTTGTCGCCATCGTTTAAAAATGGACCGCATAAATGTGCTTATGTACCTCGCCATAGTTTTGGGCCGTCAGCGATATCTGCTACAACGACAACAGCAAGAGCAACAGCAACAGCAACGCTAGGAAATCACGCCCACTTTACGCCGACTCAGCGAAAAAATGATGCACAGTGGTGCTACTGAAGTTCTTAGCCCGTATTAAGTCAAATTGTATGCTTTTAAAAAATGTAAGTATGTTAAAATTTGGATCTTAATAATATATTATATTATATAGCTGCCGTAGGAATAATCAGATGAAAATTAACCTTTAGTATAAGAATCTTTTTTGTTTGTTTAGACATCTTAACGGATTGTAATATTGGCAAGTAGTATTAGCTAGAAAGCATTAACAATTTAACAAAAATTGTCAAAGCAAGGATTAAGCGCATTGATTAAAAGTTATTAATTATTGCGTGCTAGAAACTTAATTAGCACCAATGTGCGACGCATTAAAAATTTTGTATGCGGCCAAATTGCCTTAAAAATGAAATGTAAACTAAAACGAGTTTAAACGTTGTTGCTGTTGCTGTTGCTATTGCTGTTGTTGTTGCTGTTGCTGTTGCTGTTGGTATTTTGTTGCCTTGCAGCTTTACGTGCAGCATCGCAAATCAATCAATTTGCTTGGCTCTCTTGTTCATGTTGCTGTTGCTGTTGCTGTTGCTGTGGTTGTTTCTGCGGATAATCGTTGCGTTCATCAAGCCATAAACATGAAACTTTAACGTCATCAACGCCATTTCAATGCGCGCCTTGTCCAAAGTTGTAAGCCCAATATCGGCTTGAATACGGCCTGACTCTCAAGTACAGCGTGGCCTAAAAAAAGCATATAAGCTTTTTAAGTACACGCTCGCATTTGTGGTAATCAGTGCAGATAAATTTTAAGAAGCAGGCGCGTCGGCAACAGCAACGGCAACGGCAACAACAACGGCAACAATAACAATACCAACGGCAAGACGACTCGTGTTGTTGCAATGCCGCGGGGAATATAACAACAACAACAACAACTACAGATACAATGTTTGTATATTAAACAAAATGCTTGGACGAAAATGGGTGTGTAGGTTTCCTTTGAGTGTCTTTCGAGTGAGTTTCGGCAACATGCTGCTGCCATTGATGTTGTGCTGCTGTTGCTGGCGTTGATAATGCAACAATTTTAATCTTATGAATACCTTTCCATATTAGATTCAAGCACCGCAGATCGTATACTGTGAACTGCAAACACAATCGTTAAGCAATCCATACGCACAAGTGTCCAGTGAAAAACTGTGCATAACGTTTTTAGCGTAACTAAAAAACAAACCTCTACACAAGGTAAAAGTCTAGGGACGAAAGCTCATTCAACCCCCAAAATTTGTGATATTCAATTTTGTGACGAAGAATATTAAATGAAATATACGTATGAATCATAAAATTAAAAAAAAGAAATAGTTTGACTGCGGGGTTGTCGAGTTTAGCGGGACTTGATCAGGGTTGAAGATGGGTAGCAAACAAAACTAAAACAAGATTTTACTCTCAGCTAGCTGACGCCATCAAAATCTTCACATTCTTTCTTTATCGGAACAGATAGGCCGATTCTGGTAGATGAATATTTAATAGAAGAAGCTTCTTGCAACCAAGGAATGAGGATTTATCACAAACCGAATCCCCACATGCAATCGTGGAAAGTTGAGTAAAGATATCCAATAAAGATATCCAATCTCGAAAAATATCACTAGCGTGGTCTGCTGTCCAAAGTGTTGTGTGAACATTTCATCTTTAAATTCTACATTCGGAATTAAACTAAACCCATGTTTTATTGACAAAAACTATGTTTGTAAATTAGCAAATTTGATGTTACATATATTGTACATACATATGATGACAGGACTTCAGTCACTTGGTCCTGCCAACGTATCCGGGGACTTCCTCTCCTCTGTTCGCCTACTACCGCTTCAAGCTCCTTCCGTGCTGGAGTTTCTTCTTCCATACGTGTGTTCATCCAACTGACTATGTCAATCTTCAGGCTGACATTATTGCTACTAGTCACAACAGAGCCAAATAAATTAATTCCTTGACGTACTCGAAGCTACAGGGCGAACAAACAGGGCGATTCTCAACTAGATCACACCATAAATATAAATATAAATCTAAATCTAAACAAAACAGTGCATTTGAGAAACTCAATAGACCCTTTGTACTTTTGAAGTGCAGGGTCTGAAAACATCAAACATATCAAGAGCAGCAGAATCGACGTCACCCCAGGCGACAACGTCGCCACGTCGGCAGAGTTGAAAATGTTGTGATAAACATTAAATGAAGTCGTTAAAATTATTTTATGTTGCTCTCGTTGACAAGTGAAGCGATATTTAACGCCTACGCTTCAGTTTGGATGCTGCTGCCGCCGCTGCTGCTGTTTGCTGCACTTGCAACGCTGCGTTGCATTTTAGTGAGGCATGCAAATGACTGCCAGTCATGTGAATTGGCATTTGGCATTCCTACAATGTCACAACGACATCAGAGGAGGCGGCTGTTGTCAAAAAGAACTGAAAGGATGTTTGAGAGCATGCTAAATTGAGAAACGCGTATCGGTAGTCGCCGCATTAAATTTGGACTCATCATAATTACATATATTCATAGCTAGTGAAAACTGCAAGTGTGAACTGAATGCTGCTGGCTGAATCGTTGCTAGTGTTTGTTGTGTTAATGTTGCAATTGCCATTGAAGTTGCGCACTGGTTAATCCCATGTTTAGTACTAATATATTGAAAATCACAAATCATCACAAATCATATTTTGCAATAAATATGGTACTTGTCTTAGACAAAAAACAAAATTGTTTTGAAATTTACGCTATGTTTTTATATATAATTATAATTTTTTATATTTTTAATATATTTTTTTTCGAATTTTCCATCATATATATAATGAAATCGTTATAAAATCATTTTAATTAAACTAAGCCGCTTGTTAGTCACTGCGTTAAATTAGTGTGTATGCAGCCTTATCAATCCCAAAGCAATAAAACTCACGCGGGGGCTTAAGAACTGACATCGGTTTGTATGGGGCCTTATAAGATATCTCATGCACTATTGGACAGAGAACAGCGTATACCGAAGGTTGTCTTAATACCATGTTCCTTTACGAACATATATGTCTATAGAATATACTCAAGCTATAAAATTGCTTTGGTAATTCGTTTATCGATTTAAATTTATAGGTTGTAGTGGGGCGTGGCAATATTCTAAATCTATATAACCAAGTAGTTTTGTATGTAGAGATCGGGTAAGTCGATGTCTGTAGATTAATAGGTAAATCATATACTTTTCTTATGGCATACAAATGTTTCCGATTCGTCCAATATTTTTCGAGATATAGACAGTTGAAAAGCGTTGTCCAACTTTGCATGATTGTATGTGGGGCTTGTGACAAAGAATCCCATTCTTTGGGAGCAAAAAGCTAACGTCCTCAGTGATAGGAGCTATGCGAATGCCGAAGCAGCCATCATAGTGAAAATTATTTTCAAGAATAAAAGGCTTTCCTTTTGCTAACGTATAAATTTGCTGTTATCTTGAAAGTGATATCGGCTAAGAAGAAGGCGGCTGCATTAATAACCACAAGAATCCCGTTTGAATTCAGCAGTTTCCACAAACATTTCCAAAAACTTGCAGTGCTCAGTTTTTGGCGGACATTTTCTTTGAGAAATGTAACAGTCTGGAGCTTGTTGACATAATCCCATGAATTTAAAAAGAACCCCAATTAAGAGCCACGCCTCCTTCTAAAAATTACACTACTTCGATGAACTGCATTGTGCCCATACACATATATAAATAAAAAATACACAGTGATAACCTTTCAAAAAAAGCGTTAAAGTAATAATAAAACTTTGAAATATTTGAGCGTTTTTTGTCAGCATTATACAAACAACAAATAATAACAGGGAACAACTATTAAACTGGTAAGAACTTTTAAAGCAATTCGCGGCGCGCCGCGGCGTTCGCTGGTCGTTTCCTGTCAACGAATTCTCCTTCGTTGCACGATACGCATTCGACAACATTCATTTCTGTCAGCACACTTCAACACTTGCTAGACATATACATACATATACCCTCACCCCCACCCTCTACCCACAACACGGGGGTTCCGCCCCCTGCTCGCTCCGCTCATGGTAAGGTGTGGCTGCAGGCGAGCGTACTCGACTGTAGAATACCCTGTGTCCAACCACTTTGATAATATGCTAATTAGGTTGAGTTTATACACTTTTTTTTGTCAATTTTTAATGTACACTAAAAGAAATCAATAGGAATTTTACTTGGATTCACTGTTACTGAAATTGCAGACACATTTGATTCAATGCAGATTTCATAAATATTGTCCGTTTTTGTGGATTCAGTTTTAAAGGTTTTATTTAACAACAAAGAGCTAATCAGTTGACAAAGATGCCAAGTGGAAGGCCCTAAACAATACCATCGTTTCCAGATCCTATATATGTAAAACTTGTTTCCCATCTCTATTTGTTTCCCTCACATGAAGCGTATTAAATTAGGGGAACGATTATTGTTATACATTTTAGACGCACATCCCGAGCCCGAGTCAGAGTCAGAGCCACCAATATAGCCATGGCACATCTCTTATATGGCTCTTGACTTTGTATCAGATCCATAGCGATAGACTGCGAATATGCCCTTTCGGTATGATTAGCACAATTATTTGCAATTTGGACCATAAATCATTTGGTTCTGCAGAAAACTTTAAACGTAACCCAATCTGTTGTTGCTTTAGTTGTCGCAGTCGGTTTTTTTTATTTTAAATTTTTAGACCCTGTACCTTATAAAAAAGACAAGGTTTCTAAATAATAAGTTTGTTGAAAAAAAGAAGTGCGCAAGGCGTGGCAGACTCCATAAGGAATTCGTGTTCTTGATCAGCATTAACAGTCAAGTTGATACATTAGCATGTTGAGTGGCGTTTTTAACAATTCAGTTGCAAAGAAAAAGCGCGAATTATATAGACTTCTCGAGTTATGGAAGCTAACTGTAGCCTTTCTTACTAGATATTAAGCAAGATCTAAGAAATTAAAAAATAAAATAATGACTCAGAAATTAATAACTGCTCACTAGCTGAGCTCGCTGACCCAACTGATCTGACTGGTACCTTGTCAACACAACCACACACAATTCGCCGTCACCAATACCCAGAGAGAAGTGTCTTACAACACGATCGAATAATTTATGTATATATGTACATATATTGCGTAAGACAGACGCCTGGACTGGACCAGATCCGAGAGATCTATACTCCAATCGATGTGTCCAATTTACTTGGTCGTCAAGTTGCTGTTGTTGTTGTTATGGCTGTGGCTGCAGTCGCTGCTGCAAAGCATTAAAATTGATTAACACATGAACTTGAATTCAAGTCAAGTCAACGCCGACAAGCGTTTTGACTTCAAGCAAAGAATTCTGTTCAGCCAGTTGTTGTCTGTAACAACTATTGCGGTTGGTGTTGCTGGCGTTGCATTTTGGGCTGGTCTCGAGGCTCCTTCGCCTGACCAATATTGAAGTTTAGAGCACAGTTAGAGCTCCATCCGACGGCTGTTACTATTATTTTCAGACTCTATAATGCTGACACGATTTTCAGGACATTAAATTAGTGATTGCTGACTGCAAACAATTTATAGAGATTCGGACCAACACCTACAGAATATATGATAGGAGTAGTTTGTTTAAATTTGTTATTTGATATTAAAATATTTCATTATTCTAAATTTAAACAGATTTACAAATGTTAGATGCACAAATTTATATTGAAATAAACTAAATAGAATACATACATTTAAACTTATAGTAAAAGTTGAATGCAATATGTGTTTCGGTCATGTGAGTATATTCTGGTCCAAGTCCAAGTCTATTTATGATCAATAGCAAACAAGCTAATCACAATTTATAATTTATTTGCCATATCATATATATTTCGGGTCTCTGATCAAAAAATCATCTTTCAATTATATTATTAGAATAACAGATATGTGTCTATGAATCTACTTTACTTCTGAATATAATCTTTGTTTAAAAGTGAATGTGAATACATTTCTCTCCCACTCACGATGACATAATAACTGTGTAACTGGCTGCGAAAGTGCAAGGGGAAGTCAAGTCCGTCGCGTTGAGCCGCCTGTCAGCGGCTATCACCTGCCAACTGACAACTTACATACGTGTACATTGCAATGCCGGCGCAGTGTAAAAAGATGTTGGTATCAGGTCAATTTGTATTGTGTTTGTCGAGAATGAATTTCACTGCGTGACCCATTTTATGTACATTGTAAGGTATGCTTAATTTAACTAGTTAGTCTAAGGACCTAATTTCGTGAAGCACATGAAACAAAATGAACAGAAATATATTTATTCGAGATTAAAACCTCTTTACGAGGTAAGAATCTTGGGACGAAAACATTTCTGATATCCCATTTTGTGACGAAATGTTAATACATATTTTTAAAAACAGTTTGGCATTTAAACCTTATAAATAATGCTTTTTTGCGCTAATTTGTACATATGTACATATGTATCAAATTGAATATCGCAAAATTCGATAAGCATATTGTAGGCAAGATCTGGCTAATAAGTTAGCCTGTTCCTGTTTCGGAAAACTTAGCCTTTTTTAGCCTAAAATATAACATTGTTTGTATTAATTTTTGAGCATGAGTTTAGTCACACATGAAAAGTTTCCCAGTGTCGATCTGTTCCATAAACTCAGATGCAATAAAAGTATTGCAACAAACCAAACCCGCTTTGCGTGAACCTATTGCCTATGAGCAAGGAGCTTGTTCGGGGCGGTATTTGCCATGTGTGTTGTTGAGTGAGATGGCAAATAAAAATTACCATTAATATTTTTGCGATACTCGGGAGGAATGTCCGGAGCTAAAGAGTAGTTTCGTAAAGGAACATTAGATAAACCAAGAGTGTACTGTTGCGAATGCAACTTAAAAATATGCGCAAAATTATTTGCCATTTATGTGAGCAAATATAGAAAATGCTGCCGTTAATTTGAATTATTACAAAAAACATCAAAATTTACAAATAAGTATTAAAAACCATCATTCAACAATTGTATCTTCTTGCTTGCTCTTTAAGTCCAGCCTTCTTCTCCAAATCTTGCCTACTTTTACTGTCATTACTGCCATAATGTGCAACGCATTAAAGGAAATGTGTCGATTCTTTATGCGTCCGTCTGTCTGTAAAAACAAACAGATCTGAGAGATGGCAAAAGCGAGAAACACTATTTGGTATATTTTCATTATACTCGAGTACGGTTGATTCAAGTTTATCTCAAATTTTGGACACCTCTGGCTTTTACTCAAAATTTCGCACAATAAGCATAGTTTCTTTCAAAGTCCAGTTCGCTCGAAAGCAGCGTTTTCTACTCGCTTGTTTTGTACAGGAAAAGTCGAGTCGGAAAACCTATTGAACATGCTCGCGAAACTTTGGTATCTCTGTTTAACTTTTGGTATCTGTAAAGGCGTTATACCTTTCAGCAGCATCATGGCAAATAATGCGAATGACTTAAATGAAATGAAAATGCATAGATAGTCGGTCAAACAAAGTAAACCTCATTACGTCAAGCGAAAAGTAACTGGCAGGCCCATAAGTTCTTCTTCGTGGAATACCAGTTCGATATACCCATACAAGTTGATCATCTGCAAGTTTCTGCAGCGGGTTTAAAAATTTGTAAATCAAGAAATACCAACGAGTAACATGTACAACAAATTTTGCTGGGTCGAGGAGGGGAGCACACTTAAAACTTGAAATTGAATTTCGTTTTCATTTAATAGAATACGATATTTCTTTATTAATTTAGAATATTTTCATTATTGCAAACTACAAAAGAAATATAGCATTGTACATTTAGGTACTGACAAAGTCAGCCATAGTTTAAATGTTATGGTTTTGGCCTACTGCAGGGACCACTAACACTAACACTTAAGCGATTGAATCAAATTATAAAAGGTGCGTTATTTAATAAGCTCTTATGTATGTATATCTTATATATCTTGTGTATCCTAATATATAAAATGTAACACAAAGAAGGTTCTTCTGGGCAAGCGTATTCAGTTCGTTTACATCGGATATAGCCATACTACACACCGACACAGGCTGATGGCGAACTCAATTCTACGTTTCCGATAATTTCACGTAAGACGTTTTAGCCGATAGACAAATCTATAGAAACTACAGGGGTCCCCTGGAAGCGCCTACTACACATAAGTGTTCGGCGCTGTCAGGCTACTGATGCCCTTTCGGTGAGCCGAGCGACGCCCTGGCGCCTAACCAAGTCGAGAACTCAACAAATTAGTCAATGACGCGGCGATTTTGCTGCAGCTGGTCGCACATCTTACAGGCCGTCCATAGAGCTCACTGAGTATTTGAATTTTTATTTTCTTTTATTAATATATTATTGCTTAATTTCTTTTGTTATGATGATTAAGCCGACAGACGGAGCGATGAGCAAACGAGGACTGGGCCGCCGCCCGAGCTGGAGCCCCAGTCCACCGAGTCGAGTCAAGTCAAGCCAAGTCCAGGCGATGTTCATGGGAAACAGCAACATCGTTGCATGATTTTTAATAATTTAACAGCCACAAACATATTTCAATAATCTCTCGAAGAGTTTTTTCTCGCCGTCTGCCAGTACCGGTGTTTGGCTCTGTGTCTGCCTCAGTCGACAACACATGTTTTGTGCTTTGTTTCAAGCATAAATGTTAATTTTAGTTTGTCTTGGTAATTTATCATTTTTTTTTATACTTTTTTTTCGTTTGTTGTATTCCGTAGCGCGACCTTAAACGCTTTTAATTAAAACCAATGCGCATGTGTAACTTTCTTAAACAGACCCTAAGATTAGAGTGCTCTTCTCGCATAGCAAAGCTGAACTATTCTCTAGCCACAGCCACAGCCACAGCTACAGATGCGGCTTTGAACTTGGCCGACAGCACGTTTGTAAAATGATTGATTGATGTGGTATTAATTTTAATAAACGCCTGCCTAGCCTCTCCATCTACATATACATACATATATACATACCATGTTTGAACTCAATAGCAACACCAACTAACCAACTCCGAGACCTGTTCCGACTCTGAGCTTGACTCCGGCTCCAATTCCAAATCTGGCTCCGTTTAGAGGGCATTTCGTTTTGCGGTTTTCACTATAGGCACACGCAGTTGCGTGGCGTCTGAACTTTATGCTCGTGGTAAATACTACGAGATTTTCGCTGGACCTTTGGCTGGGGCGTCAAGCACACTCATAGCCATACATATATGTATGCTTAACTGCACCTGCAACCGGGCTCTCAGCAATTTTTCGCCTGCTTGGTTGACTGGTTTATGGCCATTCAACAAAATGTCAAAATGTCGTGCAATTTGACCTGCAATGGCGCCCCATCAATTTGAATGGCTACGGGTAATAAATACGGACAGAAACTCAAAGCCGATTAATAATGACAATAATAATGTTGTGCCGTTATTATTCAAAAAAGTTGATAAAGACAAATATCTAGTCAACTTCAGTCCACAAATAGGATTATACAATTTGTGAATATTGTTCCTCGGAATAACGTAAGCGATAATAATGATGTTTATGGACATTCTTAGCAAATTTAAAGCGCAAAACATGAAATACATGGAATGCAAAGTATAGATTTTAAACAAACATATAATAAAATGGATTAGCTCGATTATAAAACAAGAATATTATATATAACTGCTATGTATAAGGCAGTTAGTTGCTATAGCTCCCATATTTGTATATTTTAATTCGGATGTAGACCAAAGCTGCAAGCCTCAAAATATTAAGAGTAGAATAAGATTTGGATTAGGTTCGCAAACCGGTTTCTAGAACCCATAAACCAAGGGTCTTGGCTCGAACCTTGGTTGAATTTAGTGAAAACAAAAATTGTTTTATATTTTGAATTGGTTTATTTAATAAAAACAAGTACAAACGCTCTAGTGGAGAGATCTATGTACTCTAAAAAAATAAATTAAAGTGAAACGATTTTAAGAACTTATTTGTTTTGAGAATTTGACCAACTTGAAACCGATGATTTGCAGCTTAAGTTTCAGCTTGACAGCACAAATAAATGCAGGAAATAAAAGTCACATATGTGTATATAGACTCTATACATACATATGTATTTGTGGTTCGGTTAGTGCTGTCGGGGTAAATGATTTCAAAGATGTACTTTTTTAAAACTACTTTAATTGTAAGTAGAGATATGTCATATGTCGATAAAAGTATAGATATGCCATAGCTACCCAGTATCTTTTTAAATCCGATCGCTTCATTCAGCGCATCATGCGATCTAGATTGAAAAGCAACGGACTTATCTACTACGAGTGCAAAGCCAATTGACTCTCTGGCCTTTAGTAATATGATACATCAACATTAGATCAGAATAGAAAAGTCAAAAAGCATTCAATCTTTTGGTTCACACCTCAGCCGCAGATACAGATACAGATACAGATACAGATAGCGGATAGCACAAATCAAATAAAAGGTGTCAAGTACTTCATCCATGTGTCGGTATGTATCATATCATATCATATCAGCTGCTGTAACTTGCGTGAAAATCGCTAACACACAGAACTTGTGGCGTTGAACAAGGCGCACATAATCGATTTAGGAGCAGCCGTTAACAGAGATCTACACATAAGTATCTGAACACACACTCACACACTCACACTCGTCAAAAGCATTAGATACTTTCAATCGTCAACTTTCCGCCAACAAAGACAACAAAGAATCACAACCCTGATTCTGTTTGTGCCTGGGACAGGGACAGGGATTGGGTCTGGGACTGGGACTGCGATTCTGTCTGTCCGTGTCTATATGTGACTTCCATTGTACTGTGAATTGATATGGCGTTTAACGATGTTCGCTTTGATTCTTTTTTTATTTCAAACGTGCTGCCGTCGCTATGAGTATTGTTGTCAGACTTTGTTTGTTATTGTTAAGCCAAATTCCATGAAAGTGGTTGGTTTGTTAAATATTCGCACTAGCCAAACTTGTTATAGCTGCAAATTCAAATATATATATATGTGTGTGTGTGTGTGTGTATTTTTAATTACTACAGTGATGTAATTATAAGAGTGTTACTACTTAAGGACTCAGTCAGTGAATTTTCAGCACGATTCGACAGCGATTAAAAGTGGCGATGAAAGATGAAAGTCCTAACGTGGGGCTTAAAGCCGACGCCTCTAAATTCTCGCATTACCGCACTAAGAAAAAAATCAAGTACGTTCGGACTTGAAGAATTTCCGGTCTTGAAATTTTTGATATCAAGACTACAATAGAAGTAGAGCATTGAAGAGGGCTTAAACGATGTAACTGAGAGACTGAAGAAGACAAATTTGAAATTAAAAACTGACGAAAGTGAAATATAAAGTCTGGGAATGTATTAAACTCCTGAGCTTGAGAACAATTGTAACAGGGAAATTTAACAAATTGTAATCTTGTAGTCCTGCGCTAAATTTTCTTTGTTTATGTTTTTCAATCAATTGTAGCAGCAAAGCGCGAGAAAATTGACAAAGGCATAACCAAAGAACACAAATATTAACAGTCGAAAGCATAATGTAGTCAAATTTCATGTGATTTACAAGTTTCTATTGTGTTGGTTTTGCCTAAATAGATTTAAAAATAAAGCTAGATAAATATCCTTACACCCATCGGGATTTGAAACCTCGATCTCGGGAGTACGAGTCTAACACACATCCTCTGAAGTACGTTATGAATCTAAGTGCAAACTTTGACACAAAATTTGACCCACTCACATGATCACATTGCCCCTTGCTTGAAAATTTCAGCATTCTATGTTTTTCCAATTGGCCTAAACACTGATCAATCAGTCAACCAGTCGGGATAAAGAGTTTAATATATATTCCGGAATATACATATGTTCATGTACGACGATATATTTGAAATTTCGCCTAAGTAGAACTCTATAATTGTGAATATATAAAGTGTGATAATAAGGAAGCTTCTGAGCTATCATTCATTGAATACATATCATATTATATCGAGAAAGTATCACGCAGCACAAAGCACAGTTGAAAATAAAAATGGGGAAATTTTTATTACAAAATTATAAAAAAAAAACCTTTGATTTAACTATGTGATTTGATTCTAAAAACAAATTTTATTTTGAAACATTGAAATAATTGCTTGTAGTAATTTACAGCGAATAAATAAAACATTAACAAATGTACATCTACATTTGTGCGACTTGTAAATTCCCTTTTTAAAATTCTTTTTCTGTTTTAAATGCATTAAATTTATTTAGTCCGAACAAAAACAACTGCGCTACTTACCGGATTTGGTTTCTGCAGATGTGTTGCTATGTTTGTGATGTTCATGCCCGCCATGGCCGGAATCTGTGAGCCATATAATTGCCCGGCCGTCGGGGTCATGTCCGTTAGCATTTTCGATTTATCTGCCGTTGATTTATTTATTGTTGATTTTGTTACTTTAAGGCGTACAATAATTGTATGTTTTCCTTTTTCGCTTTCTTTCCAAGTTAAGATTTCTCCACAAAATGGAAGTTGTGCTTAGCTTTGGTTAGCTTTGCTTCTGCTGTTGTTGTTCTTCTTCTTGACACTGTTTATGCTAAGGACACACAATAAGATACACAGATACAAAACACGCGCGCTTTCCGCAAACCATAAAAAAATTTGCAACAAAAATTGAAAATTTTGCTTAAATGCACTTTTTTCACTTGAGTTCAGCGGATGCTTTTCAGTTGCCGCCAATAGGACTTTTATAAGTATTTCGTGGATATGCCGCTGCTGTATTGACCACTTACTCTCTCTCTCTCTCTCTCTCCGCAACCGATACCGAGTTGATGTACACGGGCTTGTCCGTTACGCAGCTACTGCTTCCTTCCTGCCTGCTGTCACTATTGTCACTTGTACCAACACTGATAACACTGCCACGATAACTGTGATATTTCGACAGTTAGTTTTCTGGCCAATTCGAGTGCGACAAGAACGCGGTCTTGATGTTTATGGTTTACATACGATTGAAGCTATCGAATGAAATGCAACAACAGAAATCAGAATTGTGACACAAACGCACGGAAACGCACTTGAAACTGTATGTAACGTATTTGGTTGCTCTTGTTGTTGCAGCTATTGTTTTTGTTATTGTTGTCGTTGTTGTTGTTGTCGTTGTTATTGCAGGCACAGGCACAGGCACCTGCACAAACAAACAAACAAACAAAGAAAATATATCCGCGCTAAAGTTGACGTCGTCGTCGCTGATCGTTCAAAGGCTTGCAACTGTTTCACGCGATGCCAGCGATGCCAGCGCAAACAAAAAGCTCGGGCCCCGCTCTCATGGTGTCGTTGTCGACGACTGCGGCGTCAACGTCACGCAGAGGGCGCGTCAAAACAAGTTGGCCAGCCGCTGTGAGAGAGAGTGCGATTTGCAATTGTATTTGTTGTGTCTGTGTGTGTTTCGCTTTGACTGAGTGCGCTGGCAAACTGAGACAGCGACAGCGACAGCAACAACTATAGGCAGGCTGGCTGGCTGGCAATCCCATCAGTAGCCTCGTCGACGCTTGGGTCTCTCGCAGCAATAGTAGCAGCCGTTTCCATTCATCATCATACAGTTACTTGCAACATTGGCGCAGCTCTTGTTGTCTGGGCGTGCAAACGAGACAGCAATAAAGCAATTTGCCACGAAATACGAAATGTGTACCACAGTTTGCGATGATCATTCTCGAAGCTGTTCCTGTTGCCGTTGCTGTTGCTGTGCCCGAGCCTGATGATGATGTATTAGCTAGTAGAGACCACCGCTGCCGCAGTCGCTCGCTCGTTCGTTTCATTTCATTTCATTCAGAAATGCAAACGTGCACGCGCTCAATACGGGTTTTGCTTGGCCACGCCCCTTTATATGCGTGATGCGCGGCGACGCAGCGCCATCGACCAATCAGAGGATTGCCTGCCGTAACCTATAATTAGAGCGATGGCCGCTGTGAGAGCGAGCTAGCTATACAATTGACACGCGCATGGAGGTGCTAGCGTACCTTGTCTTTCCAACGATTGCCAGCTCTTGTCCTCTCTATCTGTTGGCGGAGAGAAAACAACTTCGAATTCAGCTATAATATTAGTTGTGTAGTTGTTGGGTTCAGTGGAATCCCATCGCGTGCGAACACCAAAACGCTGCGCAGTTGTATCTTATGATTTTCTCTTTTATGGTTTTCCTTTAATGCTAAGTGAATGTCGATATAACATTTTAGCGACTGCTTTAGTCGTTTAATGGAATTATTGACTTTAAAAATGGGCAAAAAAGGGTAATGTACTATATATGTGTATGTACACACATACATACATATGAATGTAATAGGCAATAAGGCAAATATGTATTTACGATCTTGGCCAGTATCAACAGCTGACTTGATTTAGCCGTCTTGTATGTGAACGCGTCTATCTTAAATACAATAAGAGTTATGACACCCATTTAGGAAGCAGGCTGCAATATGAAAATCAACTTTAATGTAAATTTTGCTAAGTTCTCAAAAATAAAATGAATATATTTTGATTTATATTGCAATATGTGTTTCATCAAAGCGTCATTAACTTATTTGTCTTGCCCTAATTAAAATATCCTTTGCAAGGGTAAAGTAAGGTCAATAACTAAATGCTATTTGAATTGAATTTATATAATAGGCGAATGTATTGAATGTAATGTTGAATGTATAGGTAAATATGTTACAGCTGCCATAAAGCCGATCTGATCGACTTGCACTAAGTGTTTGGTAATTGACGTAACCAAACATAAAACTGTTTTGCACATTTCGCTATTGAATATAATTCTTTTGTTGCAATGCAATTAAATATAATGGAAAATTGTATTCAAATGTTAAGCACCGATGTTGGTGGTTGATGAGGTTGTGGTTACTCCTTTCTTTGGGAAGAAAAGAGAAACATATATCGTAGCAGCGCTTTGTCATGCTGATACTGAAATACTGATCCTCGAAACTTGACCTTACATTACAAAAATACACATACACAAAATAAAGACTCAATGACAAACAAAAAATACGCAGCAGCAAAATATGGGTTAGGATAAAATTTTACATACAGAGAGAAAAAACCCGGGATTCCGGGATAAAATCAATCCAGCGCGGTGCCAGAAGTTTGGCAGTACCGGATTTTCTTAAGCGAAGTGTAAAATTCTTCAGCGAAGTACGGATTGTTGATTTCTTCTTTTTCAATTTTTGAATTACTGTTGCTCTATCAGGATTTTTCAAACAAATCAAATGCATTAGCCGTTTTGACCATTTGAATTTAATTTAACAATAATAATAATTAATCATTTCTTTAAATTTTAAATAGTTTTTACTGTAAACAAAAGATCTCCTTAAACCTCGATCACAGGACCCCTCATACAAAAATTTGTCGTTCTAACATTATACAAATCCACCACATATATGTATGTATGTATGTATGTATGTATGTGTGTGCAAATACGTAACAAGCAATCTAAGTGCCTGGGCACAGAGTATCCTACAGTCAAGTTCACTCGATTATAGCCGCAATCGGAGCCCCTTCGTTTTCTTATATTCTTTTGTATCTTGTATTTCTGGTTGTATTTTTGGTTGTTGTAAAAATTGCATATAGACATGTCGAGGCCTGTGACAAAACATTGTTGGGAACCAATTTTCTTAAATCTTTTATGGATTATCTTTAACTTACAGTCGCATAAAAAGATTGTCTTCCTGTCTTCATAGCACTTACATAATTTGTTAATGATTTCATCATAAGTAGATTATTGTGATTGCGTTCTCGTGCTCTATAGAGATTGTCATTAAAAGATTTAGTCAGTCTTCCTTCTAGTGGATCTAAGCTTACTTTTGATCAGAGCTATTCCTTTCTCCAGAAGCAACAGATATAGGCGGGACGAGCAAGAGTTGAAATGAAAAACCAGTTTGAGTCCAACAATTCTCGTAGTCAAAATTATGTACACAGTAATCGAGCGGAAAAGTACACACAAATAAGGTCAGGAAGTTCCAAGGCATTGGAAGTGTTCGATTTTATTAATTGTTTTATTTATCCTAGAAATCTCTGGGTAAGTGACTGTAAAGCATGGGCAGCAGCCGTGTTAAGGCAGATAAAACAAAAGTCGCCATTATTTACCTTATATTGAAGACTTTTTTATTATAATACTGATTCCAATAATAAGTTATTATTATTGGTGCACTCGTACCTCAAGCGCCCGCAGTATCACAATTGACAACGAAAAAGTCAGCCCGATATTTTGGTAGAAAAGCGAAACAAATTCAACATGAGTCTTGGTAAGACTAATGCAGAATTTAAACTTATTTTTCAAATTGGACAACGCTTTCACCCACTCCTTTCTATCCGACTATGGGAAAGAGTTTAATATTTGGATCTAAAAATACAGCTGCAGACTTGATTTTTGGCATGGAATTTGGTTAGATTAAAGTAGAATTTATAGTTTGTTTAGTTTTTTAATTGGATCTTGTTTTCACTCCCTTTTATCTCCGACTCTAGGCAAAAGTTAAATCTTTTTGTTGTATACTTTATCCATATCAAAAGCTAGATAGATTAAGCTTTGAATATTTGCTAGTTAGACTAAAGTAGAATTTACAATTTTTGTTTGTTT
>JBAMBL010000524.1:0-12530 GCA_037043405.1 Drosophila subquinaria
GTAGCTCACAGCTTATTTCGTGCAAGGGTAGGGACAAATTTCAATATCGAATAACTCCGAAACTATTAAAGATATCGACAAAATTGAAATGCAGTTCTTTTCTATATGTTATATATATTAGCTGAGATAATTAATTGTTTTTCTATTCCTGTAAATAGCCCTTAAAATAAAGAAAAACTAAAACAATTGACTATTTTCATGTCACAGCTTATTTCGTGCAGGCACTTGGAGTAACTCGAAATCTGTAATTGTGATTATAATGTCGCTTCTTCTTCTTTTATCCTTTAGGACACATTATTAGCTAATATTATTTTACTTTCAATGGGTTAATTTACGTTTAAAATTTTAGTTTTAAGGTGAATTATAAAATAGCCCTGGTTCAAATATTTATTAGTATAAATCGGTCCGAGAGTGATTAAAATAAGGTTTAACTTAGCGGAATATTGTTGAAATGATTAAATTAGTCCCTAGTTTAGTACATTCCGTCATCCAAGATTTTCTTTGAGCTAACCAACTGGCAGAAAATGAGCAAGATTATCCCAACTAAGTTTTCACTGATACCGATAGGAAACTTATCGGGCGGATTATCAAAGCTAATGCAAAGTTATCGGTTCCAAAAATGACTTCGTTGTTGAAGGCACATATCCTTGTCCATGATTCCATCAATAATAACCCTATTTTCAACGTCTGGAGTCGCCATGGGTGCCCAAACAAAAAAACTGACGCCGGCATTCTTAACAGTGGTTTCTAGGTGCTTATGTTATAGCTCGGTATTCGGTAATGTCAAGCCTATTGCATTCCATCGATACCAAAGATGTTTAATTTGGACTCTTCTGCAGATATAAAATCATTCCAGAAGAAAATCTGACGATTTTCATGATTTTTGGTAAATTTTACTCTGCATAGCTGATAACCTGTGTTAATAAATGGCTTCTTTCGCGGTACTTGGGCATACAAGTCATTATCTCGCAGCATAAGTCCAACTGTTCCTATAGAACATTTGTTGGCCATTTCATTATCAACATCCGAGATCAGTTTTGGAACCGATAACTTTGCATTAGCTTTGATAATCCGCCCGATAAGTTTCCTATCGGTATCAGTGAAAACTTAGTTGGGATAATCTTGCTCATTTTCTGCCAGTTGGTTAGCTCAAAGAAAATCTTGGATGACGGAATGTACTAAACTAGGGCCTAATTTAATCATTTCAACAATATTCCGCTAAGTTAAACCTTATTTTAATCACTCTCGGACCGATTTATACTAATAAATATTTTAACCAGGGATCATTTTGGAATTCACCTCAAAACCAAAGTTTTAAAAGTGAATTAAACCATTAAAAGTAAAATAATATTAGCTAATGATGTGTCCTAAAGGATAAAAGAAGAAGAAGCGACATTATAATCACAATTACAGATTTCGAGTTACTCCAAGTGCCTGCACGAAATAAGCTGTGACTTGAAAATAGTCAATAGTTTTAGTTTTTCTTAGTTTTAAGCGCTAATTACGGAAATATAAAAACATTTTAATATCTTTACTAATATAGACAGTCCGCTGAAAAGAACTGCATTTAAATTTTGTTGATATCTGTAATAGTTTGGAAGTTATTCGATCTTAAAATTTGAGCCTACCCTTGCACGAAATAAGCTGTGAGCTACTGTATGCACGTATATTTTGCCCCTCCCACTCACACCTGTTTATCTCACGAGCCAGGTGAGTTTCCAAAAGTCTTAGTGCACATTTATTAGTGTATAACTCGACCTGATTGGACAGTCATAGCAAATTTTCCATTCTTTCTGTATATATTGGTAGTCGCCTTTCGCACCCTTCGTGCTGCTTTCGTCACTAGCGCGAACTGTCGTCCGCAGTGAAATAGGATTTTTTTTTTTATTTTTTTTTATTGTTTTTAAATTAAAGCCTTAAGCCTAGTACCGACGTGAGATAAATTGTTAGCGGCGGAAAATGCTCAATATTTAGCTGTCGACGAGCGTAAAGCCAGAGTTGCCAAATCAACACGAAAAAATAACAAAAAGTTGAGTGGTAGCTCTATGCGTCCACAGCGGTTTATTTTAAAGCGTAGTACGCTCTAGCCGAAAATATTTTGGACGCTCGAAATGTTCGATGTTTTGAGGTCGGGCCTTACAGAATTCAGTGTGACAGCATAATACCAAAAAATCACTAAAAAGTTGAGAGATTGTTGGTTCTTTGCTGCTGTGGTCACACTGTTACGTCAGCTGTTCACAACAAACAAGTAAATACAATTTCAAACAATCAAAGTGACAAAATGGACCAAATGGACTTGATCTGTGAAGTAGCAGCGACCAATACCATAATTTTTGGATTAACAGCCTATGCTCTGTTGTTAGAGGCGGAAGAGGAGGAAGAGCTCCAACAAAAAAACCATGTATGGCGCCAAATGCCATTCAACCGCTTCATTGGCCATGGGTGGCTGTGGCCCTACTCCACCGGCACTTCCACTCTTTGCCCGCTTCTTCTCCGACGCCTTAATATGGTATTTGTAGCTGTCCCGAAGCGATCTCCATGCTGACTTGCAATCTTGTACTGCAATCAAAGTAATCCATTAAATATTGTCTCATAAACAGTCCAAGAAAACTTACCAGGTTTGTTAAGCGCCTCTGCAATACTCTCCCATGCACTTTTGATAAATGTCGCATCAAAATGCTTTTTATCGGTTAAATCCCATATGATTGGCCTCTCTCTCACCTCTTCAATCAGCCTTATTCGTTCCTCATTTTCGAAGACATCAATTCGGCTCTTATTTTGCTGCTTACTTTTTCCCGCCATTGTTGTTCATTGATTTCGATGGCACATTGCCATCGGCGTCCAGCTGAATCCATCCGGCCACCGGTTGGGCCACCGGCTGGGTTGCCGCCTGGGCTGGTTGAGCCACGCCTATCCCTCTAACTTCAGCAATGCGGACCCATCCTGGTGGGGCCGCTGCTGGTTACGGTGTTGGCGGATGGTGGAGCGGCTTCTCACCTCACACAACACTTGCCACATTCCTGATGACATCGGCACGCAGAGACTAAATGCCGGTGGCGGCCCATACTGGCGCCATCCTCAAAGCCCGCGTCCACGCCCACGGCCACTCCATTATTGCTGTGGAGCCCACTCCTGAAATGAATATAAGACAGTTCTTTATAAATTATTGTTTTATTTATAACTTATTGTTACAAAATTTTAAGAAAAATACTTACGTAGCAACGTCCTGCTTGCTGGTACATTTTATAGTGACTGATGTAAATTTGAGTGGAAGCGTCGATGTCGATGCTCATCGATGTTTCCAAAATGAAACATCGATGTTGGATGATACATCGATACATCGACATCTAAAAAAACATCGGAAAGCATCGAGAAATATCGCTGAAGAAAGAGGAAAATTTAGAAGATATCGATACACAAATCGACTATCGATAACAGTATTGAATAAAATAATCTATCGATATTCATAGAATCTCAACTGCACGTAGATGGACACTTTATTTATTTTATTTTTATTCACTGTTCTTTTAGTTGTTAGGCTTAATTATAATATTTATTGAATTAAAACTAATCCATAACTTAAGTTTTTGAGTTATTGAGCACGCATATTAATATCGATAATGCAGACAGATAAATATGTAAATATATTTGTGATAAATTTTTAATTTTAAATAAAACATTTTAATAATTGTATAAAAAACATAACAAAAACAAATACAATTAAAATGCGTTTCAGGAAAACACGAATATTTTAAATTCATTTGAATAAATGATAGCCCGCATTCATATTAAACAATACACAAGTATTAAGCTTGGTACGGACGTGAGATAAATTTTTAGCGGCGTAAAGTGCTCAATATTTCGCTGTCGACAAGTGAAAAGACAGTGTTACCAATGCAACACAAGAAGAAAACAAAATGTTGGGTGATAACTATATGCGTCAGCGGCGGTTTATTTTAAATTTGAACATGCAGAACTGATTTGGAAAAAAGAAGAGAGAAAAGGCAATGAAAAGTTCAAATTATAGTTAATAGAGGTGAAATATGCGATGGCACGCAAGCCCAGCGCGTATTGGGTGCACCCATTTTTTTTTGAACATCTTACGTAGATTCTCTCTTTATATTAATGAAATTTTACAAAACTATCTAATTTATGTCCATAAAAACAAATTTAGTTTTCGTTCTTGCTTATTATCTACCAATTAGTGTTGGGACCGATTTTAATAAAATCGATTTTAAATCGATTTAAATCGATTTTTTCTTTGGAGAAGTAAACATCGATTTTGTTTTTAAGAAAATCGATTTTTTTAAAAATGACTAGTGCTATGAAATGCTTCTTGTGACTGGGAATGTAAAGACGCGTATGTTTGAGTACACAAAATGTACTAAAAAATAGCTGTTTTTCCATCTCTAATATGAATTAAACTAGGTTAATTTTAGTCATTTGAATCTGAATTTATTTTATTGTTATTATTTTCCTTTTTATTTTTTTGTTTTTAATGATGAACTGTTAAATAACATTAAAAATTGTGAAAAGTAATATAAATACTACAACAACAACAAAAAAACAGACCACTTAAAGTAATAAAAAAATAAAAATAAAAATTTTTTTCAATTAAAAAAAATCGATTTTAAATCGATTTTTTCTTCTTAGAAAATCGAATTGAATCGATTTTTAAAAAAATCGTAAAGTCCCAACTCTACTACCAATATTGTCGTCGTTATTGACCAAATTCAAATAGTCTTCATCGATTTCAATTTGTGCCAGACATTTATCTCCTAAATACCTAGCGAAACTCTAAACAGTTCGATGTTTCGCGAAGCCTCTCAGCTAAAGCATAGTCCATATTAAAAGAAAGGGTTGCAAACATGCTCGAAATTATTTTGTAAGGGCATTTCTAAACTTATGTACGCTGTGCCTAAATATGGGCAGCTCAGAATATTTTCTGACGTTTTGCAACACTGTTTGGTAAACAGATGGTCGTGTTCACCAGAACAAATCGACAACAGAAAATCGATGAAATTTGCACGATTATTCTGGTGAAATGCAGTGATTAGCAATCATGATTTCAAATTTTGGGATTTATGATGACTGAAAATTCATCACCAAAATAGTACGCTGAAATTCTGTGATTGTGATGCTTTGTTATCGAACAAAAAAAATACATGATTACTGATTGATTAGTTCTGGTGAACCCGGCCATTGTTTTGTTTTGATTGAAGCGTAGTACGCTCTAGCTGAAAACATTTTGGACGCTCGAAATGTTCGATGTTTTGAAGTCTGGCCTTACAAACTTCAGTGTTACAGCATAATACCAAAAATCACAAAAAAGTTGAGAGATTGTTGGTCTTATGCTGCTGTGGTCACACTGTTGCGTCAGCTGTGCACAACAAATAAATAAATAACATTGAGCACAACAAAATAGAGAAAATTGACCAAATAGACATGATGAGAGAAGTGGCAGCGACTAATACCCTAATTATTTAATTAAAAATTTTTAATTATAAAAATCGGATCAATATGTTTTTTATCGGTCAAATCTCACAATATTGCCCTCTGTTGCACCTCTACAATCAGTCTAATTCGCTCTTTGTGTTCAAAGATCTCAATTTGGCTTTTATTTTGCTGCTTGTTGGTCGCCATTTCTGTTCAAAAAGATTTCGACTAGTCAAAACAACGATTCAATCGATGTTTTGAAAGGTCAAAAAAAAGTTGCCATCTGTTTACCAAACAGTGTTGTAAAACCCCCGAAAATTTTCTGAGCTGCCCATATTTAGGTACAGCGTACATAGGTTTAGAAATGGCCTTACAAAATAATTTCGAGCATGTTTGCAACCCTTTTTTTTATATGGAGTTTTGGCCTTGCAAAAATATTTTCGGCTAGAGCGTACTATGCTTGAATCAGTGTTTCGACTAGTCGAAATCTTTTTGAACAGAAATGGCGACCAACAAGCAGCAAAATAAAAGCCGAATTGAGCTCTTTGAACACAAAGAGCGAATTATACTGATTGAAGAGGTGCAACAGGGGCCAATATTATAGGATTTGACCGACAAAAAAAACATTTTGATGGGATTCTTATGATTAATAAATTTTAATTTATTAATTAGGGTATTAGTCGCTGCTACTGTCCTTATCCTGTCCATTTGATCCATTTTCTCCTTTTTGTTGTTATCAATGTAATTTATATGTTTGTTTTGCACAGCTGACGCAACAGTGTGACCACAGCAGCATAAGACCAACAATCTCTCAACTTTTTAGTGTTTATTTGGTATTATGCTGTCAACTGAAGTTTGTAAGGCCAGACATCAAAACATCGAACATTTCGAGCGCCCAAAATGTTTTCGACTAGAGCGTACTACGCTTAAATGCAAACAGTGCTGAAAAGCGCCCGTAACTTATCTGGCAGCTCCGTTTTTATTTTTCCGAAAAGCGGAGATAAATTTCGTCTTCTTCATTTTCACTTTACGCCAGCGTTTTTTTACATGGTGTTTGGGTGTTCGCTGGGCCTTTTATCTCACGTCCATACCAAGCTTTACGATCAATTCTCTTGTATGGAATATTAAGCAATAAATTATAAAGTAAAAGAAATAAAAAATAAAGTAAATTTACTGAAAGACGCTAAGACGCTAAGACAGCTAAGACAGACGCTAAGACAGAATGCTCTAACTGAAAATATGTTTGTAAGGTCTAAGCTCCATATAAAAAGGGTTGCAAATTGGCTCGAAATTATTTTGTAAGGATATTTCTAAGCCCATGTACGCTGTGCCTTAATATGGGCAGCTCAGAAAATTTTCGGGCCTGTTACAGCACTGTTTGGTAAACAGCTGGCATTTTTTTTTTGACCTTTCAAAACATCGATTGAATCAGTGTTTCGACTAGTCGAAATCGCCAGAAAATTTTCTGAGCACCCCAAGCTTAGGTACTGATACAAGGGTTTAGAAATAGCTTCACAACAAATTTTTGATCTAGTTTTAAGCCCTTTTTTTATATGGGTTGATACCAATCAAACTGAATTTTCAGCTACTGGATACTACCAGTAGGAACTCATAATTCTGCCGGCGTCGCAGCCGTTACACGTATAGAGAGAGAAAGAATGCGTGGGTTTCTATAAATAGCTCGTTCGATCGGCTTTTAATTCTCTCACGAATCTCTCTGATGCTTTTTGATGTCAGTCGCTGAGCTGCGTTTAATGAGGAGAGGCCGCACAGCGCTAGACTTTTTGCATACACTGCAACTAATGCATTGCTCTATTTATGTTGCCAACTTCGATAGATTTTTAGCGGCGGAAAATGCTCAATATTTCGCTGTCGACGAGCGTAAAGACAGTGTTGTCAACGCAACACGAAAAAATAACAGAAAATGGAATGGTAACTCTATGCGTCAGCAGCGGTTTATTTTAAATATGAACATGCAGAACAGATTTGCAAAAAAGAGGAGAGAATAGGCAATGAATAATGTATATTCATATTAATAGAGGAGAAATATGCGATGGCACGCAAGCACAGCGGGTATTTGGTGCACCTATCGCTTTTGAACTTTTTACGTGGGTACTCCCTCTATATTAATAAAAAAAATACAAAATTATCGAATTTATATCTATAAAAACCATTTAAGCTTTCGTTCTAGAATATAATCTACCAATATTATCGTCGTTATTGACCAAATTCATTTAGCCTTCATCGTTTTCACTTCTGTGCCAGACATTTATCTCCTAAATACCTAGCGAAACTCTAAACAGTTCAATGTTTCGCTGGGCCTGCAAACAGTGCTGTCCATCGCCCGTTCCTTATCTGGCAACTCCGTTTTTAGTTTCAGTTTAGTTTACGTCCGGACCGACAAGCGGAGAAAAATCTCGTCTTCCTCTTTTTCACTTTACGCTAGCGTTTTTTTTATATGGAGTTTGACTTACGCTAGGCCTTTTATCTCACGTCGGTACTAGGCTTTAAGGAACAAGTCCGAATCAAAACATCTAAGCTTGTTACGATCGTAAAGGCTTCACCGGGCTAACTCGGTCGGTTCAGTAGAAACGTGCAGCATATGTAGTATAACTTGGAGAACTTGCGAATAAATAAGTACATAGAGTTGTTTAAGGTTTAATAATTTTCCTCGTTGGCGAGTTCTTGGCCAACTCGTAGACTCCAAATGTCAATGTAGTTCTTCGATATAGAATGTTCTGTTGATACTTAGTTTTGATGATCCTGGCCGCTGTCCTTTGAAATAGGGTGGAATCCGGTAGGGATCCTTCCCTGGGAATGTTGACGCTACTCTCGTCTGTTGTCGCGTCTGTTGGCTCATCTGTTGATTCGTTGACCGTGATATGTATCCTGACACAGCAAGGACTCCTGGAACAAATCGTGCGACAGCGAGAATTGATGAATCGAATCCTGCGACTGCAAGAAGATTTTCACCGCGACCCACGAAAGCAGGGACAACTAAAATTATATTCTGCAACAGCGAGGGCGGGTATCGCTGCGACAAGAATCCTGTGTCAACAAGGATTGGTGACAACTGTCCTATGACAATAATGACCGATGACTAACTACATATATCACGCTACAGAAAGAATCTCTTTGAGTTCTGTGCTTTCAGTCTTCCCGCACTGCTGTGAATGTCCAAGCTAACGGCGCATGCGCTCACAACTCAGCCAGGGATGCTGCGGCCGTCGCAGCCCATGAGCGACGCGGAAACGAGAAGAACAGTACTGTTCTTCACAGTGGATATGCTGCGAATACCCTGTTTAGCTGTTTTTCTATTATTCTTCTGCTGAAAACTGATTATTAAGATGTATTGCAATTTTAAATTAATTATTTCGCTACATAGTGGCTTAGTTTTTTAGTTTCAGATTTTTAGTCAGCGACTTCAGTAGCAATATTCGAGCGAATCTGATTAACTTTTCAAAAACAGTCCACCACATTGGATCTGCCATTTTGATTTTCGAAAATCTAAAATCAGATTCGTAATCAACAACCCCACAAACCGCTGATTTGCAATTTTTGAATGAAGCCACTTAACTTTTTAAAAAAAAGTCTGCCATATATGATGTCAGATTCGAAATCAGCGACCCCATAAGCCCTCAAGTAGCAAGCTTCATCCATATCCAGTCAGGTGTGATAGTCAAAGCCTTTGACTCAAAGGCATGATTTGATGTCTATCTTGGTGAACTTTGAATTTCAGTAGCCATCTTAAATTTGGTATGCTGAATTTTGGTAGCTTATCATACTACATTTTGAGTGACACTCATTGCCAATAATTTCAGCCTTAAAAAGTCGAATATAACTTCAAATTTTTTTTTTACTTTTTAATCAATTCAATCAATCGGTCACTTCAGTTTTCGCTTATTTTAGACGCTCATATAAATTTTTACCATCGGTTTCTTTAAGACCAAGATCATCAAAATTCATTCCCATTAAACTTGGACCGAGCGCTGTGCCTATACAAAGATATATAAATATATATCTAAGCCCCCGAGTAGCGATATTCGAGCGAATTTGATTATACATACATATATGTATATATATACATACATATATTCATACTATATGTCTATTGGATAAAGACAAACATATATCAATTTTCATATGTATGTACAATGTATTATATTTTCTTTTTGTATAAGTACATGCAAAATGTGTTTAATACACAGTACAATAAGTAAGTTCCTCTTGTATATGTAAGTGTTATTACATTTTGTTTCTATTTCTTCTTTAGCAGTTTTCTGACCACTAATTTAAAAATTTTCGGCTTTCTTCATAAGTAACCTAGCGTAGCGTATGTCTTTACATAAGTCCCATCACTAGTGCTAACGTTTCTGTGGAAATAGAAAAATATATATTTAATAGAGACATTTTTTCTGATGAATCTCAACAATTTACTTACTCATCTTCCCACGGGCATATAGCATTGTGCTTAACCTCATCCGTGACTGTTTCTGCAGAGTTGCTGGCCTTTTCATTCCCCTTATCCTTCTCTTCCAGAGAGGTAATCTTCTTGGATTCCAAATAACGCTTTTTGCGCCGACGGCGTATTTCATCACTGCTTAAGGCTGGAATTGGCATTTTGACGACCGTCGGCTCATCATCAACAGTGTCTATATCTAGCACAGCAAGCGGCGCCATTGAAGGTGCTGGTGTCGATGCAGGCGGTATACAGCCTATGAGTTTGGCTGTGCTCCCGATATCAAAATCGTAAACCGTATCTTTACTCTCATCCCCAAAATTTATTTCTTCCTGGTATTCATCGGTAGTGGGCGATAGCTCCGCCTCACCAGATTCCACTTCTAGATCCGATGTAACATCGACTTCTGAATTGATTTGCGCCTCGATCATTATTTCAACTAAATTTTCAGGGTTTTGATCGATTCTAGGTTCCTTGATGGCGCCCGAATGAACTACATCTTGTTCCGGCTTTTTATCGGCAAGCCCAAGCTGCATTTCATTACTGTCGTAAATAGGTGGCTCAACCAGCTCGATTTGCACTTCTTTTACCACAGCCTGGGAGTCGAAGGCTGATTCCCGGTCTATCGATGATATTGCCGAATTTGTAGCAATTCGGAGGCTCACAGTTGGTTTCTCATCGTGCAATTGTACTACTGCCGCACTTGTTGATGAGCGCTGACTCTGCGAAGTAACTGATATATTAGGTGAGCACATCGACGATGAGGTAATCTTGTTGATGGGCGGCGGTGTTTGTGCTGATACTGGCGTAGTCAGAACTGGCAATTCAGAGTCGGACGAGTCAATTATGTGCTCTGACACCGACAACTGGTTGAGTTTATCTGTAAGCTCCACTTTAGCATTATTGCTAGCTGGCAAATCTTTGGTTGTAACGCTGCTACAGCTCATACTTGAAACGCAGGCAGAGCAGGTTTCTAATGGTGGGAAGCTGTCACTAGCGATGGGGGAGATAGTAGTCGAGACGCAACTGGCACATGCAAACTCATGCTCCCAGGCGCTGTCAAAATGAAGACCAATTAGGAAATAAATAACTGGAAATAGCAATCAGTTAGACCGCAAATACATATCTCATCAATAATGCAATTGTTTAAGCATAAAACAATTTATATCTACAATACATACGTGTATATCTCACAAAGCATCAATGCATAGGATTTGGTGTACCTAGCTTAGACTATCCAAACAGATCGAATAATATACCGATCAAAAGGTTTGTCATTATCTGTCAAATGTGCATACTAAGACTTTTGGTAAGATATTTATATAAGAATTTTTAGTGGCCTTCTTGTCTGTTTATTTGTATCAAAGCGTTAAGATAACTTTATTGCATCTATGTGGACTTATGACAGGGATCATAATTCTAGAAATGTTTGTTCCAAACCACAGAAACTTAGAAAGGTATTTTTACGGTTTACTTTTAAATTTATTATACCATGTGTCCATTGAAAATTATATATATTCTTGATAAGTATCAATTTAGCCCTGTCTGTCCGTGAACGTGTCAACCTAATGTCAGCCTTAGAAAATTAGGATTAAGTATGAAAGTTTCTGTTGTTTCACAAAATCTATCTCAACCGAATTCGCAAATTGGGAAAATCCTTTTTGGTTTGAATCAGGGGACTATATAGAGTACGTTATGGGGCTGCGACGTCACCTGTTGTTTGTAACTCACATTTTTTTGACAAACATAATACCCGTCATGCACTCTTTAGGTTGTACATGGTCTAAGAATAAATTTTCTAAATTGTAACCCTCTATTTATATCTTATTGTCTCTTATGGGTATACCTGGGTGTAAAGGAAACGGAGGCCCGACGTTGTTCGGCTAAATTGGGTACTAATCGCTTAATACCCGCCTCTCCACTGTCTACGGTTTTCTGATGTCGTATGCCAAGATTACGCTGCATGCGATTGGCTATCTCACAGCTTTCTGGACAAGTGCTAAAATAGTCATTTCATTAAACTTGATTTAAAAAAACTTAATAATTAGGTTGATTTACCTGCTTAAAGGTTTCAGGTCATCGCTGGCGTTGACTTTATCCGGTTTTGTAGATAAAAGCCAGCTTGTAGAATCATCAGTATCACACGGAGCCATGGTTAGCTTGACTTTATCCTTAGCAGGTGGATCAATTGTCGTCAACTCATTACAAGCTGGAGCTGATAGGTTCTCCACCGTAGCCTCTAGCTGAACGAACTTTGTGTTAGGTGTTACTCTGCGAGTTAAATAGAGAAGGTTAAACTTTGGAAAGTTACATTAAGTGTGAATATAACAAAAACTCTATCTAAGACAATCAAGTTCTCTAATATTTTTGGTTAATACTAGGTGAAATGTATCAATATTTGTATATTTATGTTCGGATTTTATAAAACTGGACAACAATTTCTTAAAGATATCAAAGCAGCAACCGTTAAAAGTGGAGGAAAATTAAGTTGAAGACAGCTCTTACTGAAACCCATGAATTAGCAATACTAGATTTTGCAAAAACCATACGCCTGCCTTCAACTTAATTTTCCTCCACCTTAAACGGTTGCTGCTCGACAAAATTTGATGTACTCGAAGTGTTGTTATTGGCAACT
>JBAMBL010000528.1:0-10691 GCA_037043405.1 Drosophila subquinaria
TGATCCAATATTATTCCATTCTTCGGTCAAAGCTGCCTTTAATTCGATCTTCGTTGTAATTGGTCGTTCTTTTACACGCCTATCCAGTTCATCCCCTAAATGCTCAATGGGATTGAGATCAGGTGATGGTGGCGGATGCGGCAAGGTGTGCTTTACATGATGTGCAAGCCACAAGCGCACATCATAGGCCATTTGTTTCGGGTCGTTATCGTGTTGAAAACAAAAGGAGTCCGGTATATTCAGTTGCACTGTTTTTAAGGTTTCTCTTTAAGATATTTAGGTAAAAAGTTTTTTCCATAATCCCGTCAATGAACTCCAACTGTCCGACGCCAGCAGCAGACATGCATCCCCATTCAAGGACTCCTCCACCACCATGCTTCACCGTAGAAACAATGTTTTCTTTTTGCAATTCAGTATTTCGCTTTCTCCAAACCTATTATACTTACGCTAAAATCCTGTTTGACTTCAGCTGCGATCTGTGCTGACGATTTTTTAGGATTTGCTTTGACCATTCTGAGTACTTGAGAGCGTTCACGGCTGCTTAAAGCTTTGGGAAGCCCTGTGTACTTTGAACTTTTCAATGTTGACGCTCCATTAAAACGCTGCACAATGCTTCGAATGGTGTAGCGGCTTCTTTCCATCATTTCCCCAATCTCGGCATAGGATTTGCCTTGATTATGCAAATATAGAATAATCTTGCGCTCAGATTCTGTCGTTTCCTTTTTTTTTCGGCTATTTTAAGAAATTCGGTTAATTTTTCATAAATTTAAGGCGCTATGCCACTTTCAGTTTCTCATTTTATTAATACGCAAATATAAACAAGAAAATAACTGTGAATTTTGAAAAAAGAGTTGCCAGATTGCACATTGGGCCAGCTAGCCGATTTTTCGACGAAAATTAAAGTTTTAAATCTGGTTCTTGAAATTTTGTACATATGATAGTGTCGATGCACATAAAAATATATCTAAGTTTCAGACCGATCTGACCACGCCTTCCCTAGCCGCCCATATGAGATAGGTTTCCTCTTATTGATACTTGTACGGTAATTAAAAATGCTAGCACTCGATAAATTCAACAAATGTTTTTAATTCATTTTTTTAACACTTAACCTTAATATTAATAAATAAAAAATAGCAATGCATTCAATATGACCATAAATATGTATCTTACATTTAAAAATGTTCCTAAAAGTCGTCTTCTACATCAATTTCTATTGAAAACGGATTTTCAGAGTCAGAATCTGAATCACTATCACTATTGTTAGCGTCAAAAACGGGAACATTGTTATTATTGTTCATATTATAATATTCATAAATATAGCAAGTTCGGTGATTCCAAAAGTTCGATGACGTCTGCTGGTAAGCTCAACTACAGCTACAATATTATTGATTTATACACATCGGATAAAGAAGATTTAAAGATTTTTAAAATTAGTTTATATACACTTTGCACTATAATGACACATAATTACTTTTTGGCACAACTTGGCACAAAATTAGTTATAATCTACAACAGACGCGTTAGCAGGTTAGCTTTTTTCTACTTTTGGACAACACAAATAAACGCACACAAAAAACACATTAACAAACATGAACAAAATCTTTTTTAATACAAATATTCTACATACCTTTGTCTATCTTTTCCATAATTTTAGTGAAAATTGTTTAAGCCACAATAATTTTGGGACGCTCGCTAGTAAACAAAAACTTTCCCGCGCTTTTTAGTTTTGCACGCATGCAATCAAACAGCTGACTTTGAAGGGCTGCCAAAATTCCAGGGATGCATCAAAACAATTAAAATCTTTTCATTAATTTTAGTCAAAGTATATACTATTCAAATTGTATTATTAAAATAAATTTACTTTCTATAAAAAATTTGAATTTTCGTCGAAAAATCGGCTCGCTGGCCCAATGTGGATTGGTGAAATTATGGGAATAAAGTTATAAAGTGTGCCAATAATTTTGTTCAGATGAATTTGGTACTTTTTTTTGTTTTTAAAATTTCATAAATTTCGTAAACAACATATTGAATTTAAATAAAATGAATTTGCTTAAGAAGTTTTTCATCTATCTGGGAAAAATAATGCAACATTGAAAATTACTTAATATAGGGTCAAAATCTATCGATAAAGTTGAACTTGCTTGCTGTGTCAATAATTTAGTTCGCCGCGGCGTCGCCAACGTCAACAGTTATACATTTGTGCACACACATACATACATACATACATGCAGATCAGAGAGCTGCAACGGGTAGATTCGAGTTGATTTGTTCGCCGTTGTCAAAAATCAAATCAAATCGAGTCACTAGTCGCCGTTCTAAAAATCGAGTAGGCTGTACGACTTGACACTCGCTGATACTCGTTGAGTCAAACTGATCACAAAACGAGTATACGATCGAGTATTGATTCGATCATGATGCGAGTAACTCGTTTTAAATGTGCGGGACGGAGCGGGCAATATGGGCGGGGAATGAGTCGATCGACCCAAATGTGCGAACAAAAAATAAAAAAGATCTACACTGAAACAAATTATTGAGCCGCATAATAATTATATGAGAAAAAAACAATTTTTTAAAATAATAAGGTCCTCAAACCTACTATTTTTTTCACTCAGTGTACAAAAGGTCGCGGCTCGCCGGCAGCGCGACTTTTATGACGGCCATAAAAAAGGGTCAAAAATGCCTCGACGCGAGTCGTGTGTGCCGCAGCTGCCGGCGAGCCGCAACCTTTTGTACACTGAGTGAAAAAAATAGTAGGTTTGAAGACCTAATTATTTAAAAAAATTGTTTTTTTCTCATATAATTATTATGCGGCTCAATAATTTGTTTCAGTGTAGACCTTTTTATTTTTTGTTCGCACATTTGGGTCGATCGACACATTCCCCGCCCACATTGCCCTCTCCGTCCCGCACATTTAAAACGAGTTACTCGCATCATGTTCGAATCAATACTCGATCGTATACTCGTTTTGCGATCAGTTTGACTCAACGAGTATCAGCGAGTGTCTCTATCCAAACAGATCACAAGCAAAGACGAACAAATCACAACGGGTTCACATCAATATTCGAGTATGAGCGTGCACTTCTTACCCGTTGCAGCTCTCTGATGCAGATGTTCCATGTGTGAACGTAAACAGTGAACTTGCATCCAATTGAGTGCTCCGTGGTAAACTGTCGTAAACACGATCCCTGCAAATAGTAAGGACGTGAGTTGTGGTTTTTAAACTCCTGAGTCCAGGGCGGCACGTACCTGGCTGTCTGCATGAGCTGTCGATCTTCACCAAGGCAGAAATCATCAAATATCCAGACGTAGCAGAGCTCTGTCCCCAGGGAGGGGCGGGGGGACAAAAGAAAACAGCCTCCGCGCCTTTTCTTTGTGCCTGGAAAACAGCAACAATTCACAGGTCTTTCCAAATTTGCAACAACACATTTAACCTTTTTGCAGCACACACACAGCTTTTTTTTAACAACAATAACAAAGTTTCTATTTATTTGACAAGTGTGGAATCCGTATATTCAAATTAGTAACATAACCAACACAATTAAAATATTAAAAACAAAACCTAGCCTATTGCTTAACGCAAAGGACTTGCAATGAACTCAAATAGTTATGAGGGCGGCTGAGGGAGTTGGCCAATTGTTTTGGCGAAACCCAATCTTTTTAAACGCCTCAAAGGCCTGGCTGGGAGAAGTCGTCTGGCGAGTAAACTTTGGTGTCTTGTCAGTCGATCACTGTATCTGCTGGTGTGTCTTCCTATCTGCTCTTCCACTGTATGAAGCTTGAGGTCACGGTGAAGAGTGAAGCCACGTACATACCAGGGGCAGTTTGTGATTTGTCGCATTGCTCGGTTCTGCAAGGTCTGAATGCGCCTGTAATTGGATTTGGCAGCTATTCCCCAAATCTGCACGCCATAGAGCCAGATCGGGGCGACACAGTGTACGTAGACAGCTCGTTTGGCTCTGAGTGTCATGGAGCATCTTCGATTGATGAGCCACCGCAATTGCTGCATCCTTTTGGCCACATCTTCCAGCCGTATCTTTCAAGTGGGGACCAAAAGTAAGACGCTTGTCGAGGGTGATGCCGAGATATTTTGTCTCCGTTGGTTGGTCAAGAGTTACGCCTTCTAGCTGTATTGGTGGAGTGTAGTCGATTAATGTTTTTAGAGTGAAGCAGGGGTTGGTGGTCTTCTGTGGATTAATCTTTAAATTCCATCTTTTGCACCAAGCTGCCAGTGAGTTGATGTATTCTTGTACTCCTCTTGCTGCCTCCGTGCGGAATTTGGAGCTGTAGAGCAGAGCAATGTCGTCCGCATAAGTTGCAAGAAGCGCCTTCCTGGGATACTCCGTACGTTGTTCACTGGGGCGGGGTAGATCTTCTGCATATATTAAGTAGAGCCGAGGCGCAAGGACGCTGCCCTGTGGAACTCCAGCACTCATATAGCAGGAATTTGAAACCGTGTTCCTGACCCTAACCATAAACTGTCGTTCTTCCAAGTAAGAGCGTAGGACTCCATAGTACGGTGCAGGGAACAGCTTTTTAATCTTGCTTAAAAGACCAACATGCCAAACTCTATCAAATGCTTGCTGCATATCAAAGAAAGCAGCATTGCAGTACTCAAGGTCATCAAAAGCCTGTAGGAATTGCTTTGCCAGTCTGGACCTGCTCCACGGTGCCGTGTCTCTCCCGAAAACCAAACTGATGATCCGGCAGAATGCGACACTCCTTAATAATAGCATTGAGTCGGTTTGCAACGAGTCTCTCCCATACCTTAGATAAGGATGACAGGAGACTTATTGGCCGATACGACTCAAGGTCATCTTCTGGTTTTCCAGGCTTATGGATCATTAGTATTCCTGCCATTTTCCACTGCTTAGGAAAGACCTGCACCCTTAATATTGCGTTAAAGATTAGCGCTATGAAGAGAAGCGCCCGAGTAGGCAGGGCCTTCAATGTGGTGTTGCACATCCTGTCAATGCCAGGAGCCTTCTTCCTCGGTAGGGACTTTATGACATCAGCAATCTCCTCGACTCTGGCTGGTTTGATAGGAAGGGACATCTGAAGTGGGGTCTGGAGACTGTCGTTGGTCTCTCTGCACTGCTCCTCCGTGGCGAATTGGAAATGGGTGAGCCTGGCCTCTAAGTGGGGAGCAAAAGAATTGGCCTGCTCTTCTTCATTTCTGGCAAGTTCGCCGCTTGCACACCTGACAGGAACTTGTCTAAACGGCTGCCTCATAATGGACTTAGTGCACCTCGAAAGCGAATATCCAGCATCTATAGTGTAATCCATGGAAGCCAGCCTTTCCTCAAAGAAGTTGCTTCGCAGTTCGACATTCCGTAATTGCTTAGCAGCTCGGTTCCAAAGAATGCGGTCCCAGGGGTCTTGAGTGCGGATTGCGCGTCTTCGGAGTCCCCGTTTGTGTGCCAAAAGCTCTCTGGCCTCTCTTGTCAGCACTATCCCATAGATGGTGCCTGCCGGAGGATCAGGAGGCGTTGAGGCAGCCGCAGCCCTGTAAACAGTTTCAATGAAATAATCGACAGCCATCTCAATATCTTCACCAGAATTTAACTGTGTGTTGAGCTGAATTGAGATCTCCAAATGTTGCCTAAAGGCTAGTAAGTCGGTGTGCTTGGTGACTAGGCGAGGGCCTGGATTGGCGTTAATACCATCTATCGCAATGCTGATGACTAGGGCCAGATGATCGGAGTCCAAATCCCAGCTCTGAGTTATTGTAGCTCGATGGTCAGGTATTCCATGATGCAATGCAAAGTCCAAGCGGGAGGGCCTGTGATTGAGCACGTGTGGGTATCTGGTGGGTGAGAGATGGCTTCTGCTAGCTCTCGCCCCCTTGGTGAGTTGTAAGTGTCTCCCCACAGCCAATGTCGCGCATTCCAGTCCCCGCCAACCAGGTATCTTTGGCCGCAAGCACGAAGTGTATTGATAAAATGTCTTTCTTCAATCCTGGTTCTTGGAGGGCAGTAAATAGCGCTGAACTCCACGTCACCCAGGCCTGTGGCTACTTTTACTGATTACATTTGCATGCTGCGTGTCTGAATGACCCTTTGCGGAAAGTGACGAAGAGAGGTCCTCACCAAAACCGCCACCCCGCCAACGCTGTTATTATTTTGGGATGGCTTGAATGCTGGATAGAAGGTATATCCATATTTTTTTACAGCTTCCCTTCGGTTAACCCTGAGCTTCGTGAGAAAAAGAATGTCAGTGT
This sequence comes from Drosophila subquinaria, assembly GCA_037043405.1. Classification (NCBI taxonomy): domain Eukaryota; kingdom Metazoa; phylum Arthropoda; class Insecta; order Diptera; family Drosophilidae; genus Drosophila; species Drosophila subquinaria. Next base: position 6,218 of record JBAMBL010000528.1, read on the forward strand.
TATTGTTGTGCGCGAAGAGCTCGACTTCTTGAGCTTTTCCTGAAATGCCGTTAGCATTCCAGATAAGAACTTTAAGTGAGTTCATTTTAAAGTTGAAACGTTGCTTTGAGACTGAGGATTTAGTCCAGTCCCAGACAGCTTCTTAATTATATTGGCCATTCCAAAAACTATTTTTTCAAGCTCTTCAAAGCGTTGGTTGATTTGTATGTTGTGCTGTTTCTGTTCTTGCTGCTGCTGTTGTAGCCACATAAGAAACTGTTGTTGCTGCTGTTGTTGTAGCTGCTGTTACCATTCCTGAAACTGTTTCTGTTGCTGTTGCAATAATGTCTGAACTTCGTATGAACTTTGTTGCTGTGACAACTGTTGTGCTTGTAGAATGTGAAGACGACGCTGAGCAGGCCCATCTTTGCTCGGTATTGCATTTGAATTGCCTCCAGCTACTGCAGCATAGGAGATTCCTGTGATTCTACCAGTATCAACAGATGGTTGATGCTGAACTCGCTGTTGTTGAGTCAATTGCTGCTGTTGCTGCATTGCTGCGTTATTTGTTCTCTTGCCGGAGCCAGACTATAGGGTAGGAAAGTGTTGCTGGTCTCTAGAAAACGAACCATAAGGCACTTGGGTATTTGAGGTAGCGTGACGCATCGTGTTTAAATTATTAGCCTTCTTTACAGGCCCCATTGATCGACGGAGAAAATCCTGGTACCATTGACATCCTTTGAAACGGGCCGTATGGTTTCCAGAGCAGTGAACACAGATAGACACCGCATCTTTGGGGCGAGTGCTTTGAGAAGTTTGATGATTTTCGCCACATCTGGCACAATTGGGATGACGGCGGCAGTATTTAGCTGTGTGTCCGTAATCCTGGCATCGACGACATTGTGCAATTTCTGTGGATTTTCGCATCCTTTCAATCCTTATTTTCTGACGGCAAAGAGTCTTAACTTGGTTGATATCATTAATTTTTGTACATGGTTTAATATTAATGAAGAAAATATTAAGTTTTTCGTCTCTATTGATTCTTGTGCTCGGATTATGGATGTGAAGAACCTCAAAGCCCAATTTTTTAATGTCGGTGCAAATGTCATGATTTAGGGTGCTATGATGTAGGTCTTCCACTACGGTTCGGTGCGGCTTTTCCGTCTGCATTTGGTATGTGTGGAATTCTAATCCGATGGCATCCATTTGGTTCACAATGGCTCTATATGTGTCACTGTCTTTGGGGAAGATTCTAATTGTTTCTCCTTGGTTAGCTTTGACGACGACGTTATTCAAACTTGCAACTTCTCCTATAAGCTCAAATAGGTCATTTAAGTTGCTAACATTGAGAACTATTTGCGGTGGTTTTGGGGCACCCTTAAACGGATTTCCGGTGATAGTTGTTCCTCCATGCGAGTTTTGGACTGTGTTGGCAGCTTCATGTTGATCATTCATAACTTCGGTGTCATCTGCATCTTCATTCATTGGGACTTCAACATCCTCTCTATCACTTGGAAGGTCTGGGATATCCGAATCAAGAATGGCAAATCTATTGCTAGAGTTTGATTGTTGGCTTGTAGTGGATGTGGGCGAGCGCAGAATCTGGCCGCCGCTTGCTCGCTTCGAGTTAGAAGTGGGTGACATGGGCATATTATTTTTCCTCTTACCCGATCGCTGTTTTTGAGCACCGAGCAATTTTGCGGCAGCAGTGCTTAGATTTTCTGTTGCAGTTAATATGCCATTTTCGTGGCTATCAAAACTTGTACCAGAGCAGATGCTGCTTATTGTAGCAGTTGCCATGGTGTAGGTAGAGTTTTGGGACTCGGTGCGTGTAGAGCGTTGAATTTCAGATCGGCATTCAGCTCGAATCTCAGACGGTGGTTTTCCTGCTACCAATAACATTTGCTCACGTGAGATCCTGTTTGAGTTATTGCTGTGTTGGTCCTTGGCTAAGCTGGTGCGCAGATCTGCAGCAGTACCAGCTATTTGTCTCATATTTTCATCACTTATATGAGGGTGATCGGGTGAGTCTTCATCCATTCTTGGGCAACTCGCAAATGTGTGTGGTACAAATTTTCGATTGCCCAGCGTTACGAGGCGTCGTTGGATAATTTATATTTTTACAAATTGGGGGTTTTTTTTTTTTCTTATTTTTACAAATTTTTCTTTTTGATAAATTGACAAATTTTCCAAAACTTTGAGAAAAATTTGAGGAAAAAAAAAACAGGTCCGACCTCTACGACAAGGTGGATTTATACATGGTGATGTATTCGCTCTCTCTCGGGTCAAAGCTGTCAAAAAGAGTCTGACGTGAGAGAGACGACAGAGATAGATATATAGAAAATTTGTTTTGTTTTGTTTTCTATACTCTTCACTCATTTTCGTTTTGTGCGCTGTGCAATATATAAATCAAAATAAAATGCAATGGCATGTTTGTCTTTTTGCTCCTGTAATCACCCGTAGGTAACCAATTAATTAATTGTGATTATGGAGATCTGCTAAGCTCCTGTTAGCCGTCAGCATCGACGCTGTTATTCCTGTTTCTCTCTTTGTGGAAGCTGCTCACCGGTGCATGCTCCCACAGTTCCTGTTGCATTTATTTGTCCCTTAATATCTCTGAAATCGCGCGATTTTTTTTTTTAATTTTTCGCCTGCGGCGCTTTAATCACATTTTAATAACCAGGATTGCATGAGCATCTTCATTGATTATGGCTTCTTTATACGGGCCATACAATCTACCAATTGCCATAAAGAGCTCATGAACCCTTTCTGCGTGGCTCGTAAATTTCTTTTGAAATTGAAATTTTGCCAAATATAAAATAAAATGCTCTGTTTTCCTTCCAAAACGTTAAAAATTAATATGGAAAAGGTAGTGTTGGTAAATGTTCAAAATTATTCAACATGCACACGAGAACAAAAAAATAGTTCATTTTTATTAAAATTTCAAAAAAATTTAAAAAAAAAACTATAAAAGACACGGATATAATTTTTAAACCTAAATTCATCATAAAATAGGGCCTAATTTTGGATATTTTTTTTTTTTTGAAGGTGTGCCGTACGGGACAGACCTTTACCGAAAATCTTTAGGGACTTTAACATTGTGATGTCCTACAATTGAGGAAAAGGGAACACTCCATGGTGATTCCCTTACGTTTCATGGGAGGGAAACCTTGGGGAACTCTGCCGAGAAATCCTCAATGATTCCCTAACGATTCTTAAGCCATTTTCATTAGGGAATCTCCCATGAATTTTGCGGAAAATTCCCCAATGATTCCCTAACGATTCTTAAACCCTTTTCGCTAGGGAATCGTCCAGGAATTATGTGGAAAATTCCTCAATGATTCCCTAGCGATTCTTAAGCCATTTTCTTTAGGGAATCGTCCATGAATTTTGCTGAAAATTCCTCAATGATTCCCTAACGATTCTTAACCATTTTCGCTAGGGAATCGTCCATGAATTTTGATGAAAATTCCTCAATGATTCCCTAACGATTCTTAAACCATTTTCGCAGGGGAATCATATAATACACGTATTACATAATAGCTCAAAGTAAATAAATCAATTACGTATGTAATTATAATTTTAATTTATTGTATTATAAGCAACGGTGGCTAAAAGTATTTAAGCCCCATTTAAAGTTAGTTCTAGTCAAATTTTGAACATAGTTCATGTAAAGTTGTTCATCAATGAAAAAGTCTTTTGAATTCCATTTGAATGATACCATACTTTCCTTAACTCATTAAGTACCCATTGATTATTTCAAGTTTTCGTAAAGGTCTATTTTGAGGATAAAAGTTTCAAAATTTCTTTTAGGTAGTTTCGGATGCGACGTGTCAACTGCTTAAATTTTGGCCTTTTAGCCATTCTTATACACAAATCTTTTAAGTTCACCAAAAAAATCTTCAATTGGTGTGGAATTTCGGTCTCTGGGAACAAATTTAATATTTTTACTCACCATGAATTAATGATTTTTTTTGTTATTTTTACACATCCACCTGCATTGAGTTCTAACAAGCTGGATTTGCGTCTCAGTGCAACCTAGTGACCGCTGCTTCTTTCTGGCTTTGATATTTAATGATTTTAATGATTTGCAGATTTGTTGCTGTGAGAATCCGAACTTTCGGGCCGCTTCAGCTTGGCTTATTCCATTTTTAATGTTAAGAATGGTTAAGGGAATCGTCGAGGAATTTTCAGCAAAATTCATGGACGATTCCCTAAAGAAAATGGCTTAAGAATCGCTAGGGAATCATTGAGGAATTTTCCACATAATTCCTGGACGATTCCCTAGCGAAAAGGGTTTAAGAATCGTTGGAGGAATCATTGGGGAATTTTCCGCAAAATTCATGGGAGATTCCCTAATGAAAATGGCTTAAGAATCGTTAGGGAATCATTGAGGATTTCTCGGCAGAGTTCCCCAAGGTTTCCCTCCCATGAAACGTAAGGGCATCACCATGGAGTGTTCCCTTTTCCTCAATTGTAGGACATCACAATGTTA
>JBAMBL010000531.1:0-17911 GCA_037043405.1 Drosophila subquinaria
AAATATCGATATAATAATAAATACAAAATATATCGGGGATGCCAGATCACCACAGTACTCCCTCCTAGACTTTAAGTCGTGAAGCGGACAGGAAGTCTAATTGTTCGGCGAGGTCTGCCGGTTGGTGTTTGATTGATTGGATCCCTCGGCGGGCCTGTTGATGAAGATGATGGTGCATCTGAGGTGACTGCTGATGATGGTGCATCTGGGATGACTGGTGATGAGTGTCCTTATGACTAAATAAAGGCTGGTTTTAGATGGTCAACGGAAACTTTGGTATCTCGGTCGTTGATTTCGATGTTGAAGAACTTGGGTTGTTTTGATTTGACTTCATAAGGTCCATCGTAGGGTGGTTGTAAAGATCCTCGTACCGTGTCGTTACGAAGAAATACATGCGTTGCATCAGCTTAGTCCTTGAATACAAAAGGTTTAGAGATGTCGTGGATGTCGTGGAGATGTCATCATTTGTGCTAAATCTTTGGCGAAATCGGTTTGAGGCTGGCATTGGTTATTGTTGTGGAAAAACTCTCCAACGCTCGATGATTCCATTAGTCTGTGGATGATAAGCTGTTGTGCAAAGATGATTGATGCCAAGAAGTCGTAAAAGCTCATTGAAAAGCCTTGATTCAAACTGCCGGCCCTGATCCGTGGTGACACGTGCTGGTATTCCAAATCGGGAAATCATGTGTTGATCAGTGCAGCGGCAACTGTGTATGCTTGCATGTCCTCGATAGGAATGGCTTCTGGCCATCTGGTGTATCGGTCGATGATTGTGAGGCACTATCTAAATTGACCAGATTGAGGTAGCGGTCCGATGAGATCCAAGTTGATGTGATCAAATCTTTGTGTGGTGAGTGTGTACTGCTGAAGTGGCGAGTGGACATGACGAGTGACTTTCGATTTTTGGCACGGTGCAGTGTTTGACGAAATTTGATATTTCTCTGTGCATAAACGGCCATACGAAACGTTGTTTGACAATCTGAAGGGTCGAGCGAACGCCTCCATGAGCAATGTTGTGAAGTTTGCTGATGATCTTCCTTCTAAGTGGTTGTGGCACAAATGGGCGAGCTGCAGGGGTAGAAAAATCACATATGTATTATTGAATTTGTTAGGTTAGGTAAGCCCTTTGCTTTGAGCTGCAGCGTTGTGTTGTTGTCATTGAGCAGTTTTGTAAGCTCTGGACAATTGGCTTGCGAGGAAGCGATTTGGTTGCAGTCGATGACGTTAGCTTCGATAGATGCGATGCGAGACAGAGTATCTTCGGTTGTGTTCTCAATGCCAGCAACGTGCAGGATCGAAGTCGTGAAATGACCAATTGGCGAAGTTGCCGAGGTGAAGCGAAAACCAATGGCTTCTGGTCAGTGCGCACATCAAATGCTCTTCCTTCTAACATGAAGCGAAAGTGTTTGATGCTGAGGTAAATCGCTAGAAGCTCACGTTCGTATGTGCTGTACTTGCGCTGTGTGTCAGTGAGTTTGACGCTGAAAAAGCCCATTGGTTGGAACTCTTTGTTGACCACTTGGTGAAGAACAGCGCTTTTGAACTGAGCTTTTTGATGGTTGGCACACGCCGATTTTGAGTAAGTATTCTAACTCTGCCTTTGCAGCTTTGAATTTCTCAGGTGTGAGGCGGCTTGGTTTTGCAAATGTTGGTGCACCCTTGGTGTCAATGCATTGCGTGACGTCAGCTGCTGTTGGCTTGGGTGCTGAAGCGTTGAGTTGTGTGATGTCTTTGAATAATTTGGTGAATGGGCAGGATGTGCTGAATATCTTGGGAGATGCTGATGTTTGCAGACTGCAGATACCACTTCGCGCTGGCAATGTCTGCGCGTCGATTAACTTCCCTCATTTAATGTCGACGAGAAGGTTAAAATGCTGCAGGAAATCTGATCCTATGATTGGTTGGGTGGTATCAGCAATGATGAAATTCCAAGTATATGGATGGCGTAGTCCAAGATCAAGGATGAGACGAGTTGTACCATACGTTTTAATTGATGAGCCATTAGCTGCAAAAAGCGGATTTTCGTTGCAGGATGTGAAACGTCGGTTTATTGTCGAAGCTGGAATGACAGAAACGTCCGCACCGGTGTCGATGAGGAATTGCCTGCCAGACTGGAAATCAGGAATAAAAAGTCTGTTTGATGTTGAAATGGAGTGAACTTGTATTGTGAGTCTTGAATTGTGGTGTAAGGCGTTGGTGGATGGGCGGTCGAAGTTGCCTTTTTGATCTTCGATGGTGGAGCTTATTTTTTTGTGTTGTTGTTTTCGTCTGTCTTGTACGAGAATGGTGCTTGGCAATACTAAGCGCTGCTGCCAAATTTGCTGTGGTACCATCAAAATTGATTTGATGTGCAGTTTGCTTGTGGGGTGTTGCTGCGATTGTTGCTCTGTGATCGACCACGGCTGCGTGAACGTCGATTGTTGCTGCCAAGGATCTGAGAGAGCTTGTTTTTGAGACGGCTGATGCGATCTTCCTTGGGCGGATTGGAGCTAGTTCTGTTGTGTGATAGAGCTGAAATGTTGTCGGCTGCTGAGTAGTTTAGCGAGTCAATAACAGCGTCGGCTGTAGTAGCAAGCTGCGACAGTGGAGTTTCTGGTGCGCCCTCCAGCATTCCCACAATGACAACGCGAGCTGCAGGATGTAAGCGTTTGATCCAATAACTACGGACAACAGACTCGTCGTTAGTGGCATTTGTTCGCTGCAGCTGGCTGAGTAGATGGGCGTCCATCACCGAGTTGGATTCCGGTGGCTAGCTCATCGAGACGTACCATTTTACATTTCGATGTTTGTGACACTGTTGAGTTGCGGAAAGGCATCTTGACGAAAACAGCATTAACATTGGCTGTCATTTCTGCTTCGTTTTCGGCGTCCTCAAAATCTTCATGAAATGCAAAATGCTGTAATTTGCGGAACGCTTGCGTGTATGTTGGTATGTGATGCAAAGCGGCTCAAATTGGAGAAAACTTGTGAGGAAATGCCTGATGTAAAAACGACAACGATCCTCGCTAGCTTCTGGGAGTGAACAGAAGTTGTCCAGGAGTTACCAGATGATAGTGACTGCTGCCTGATGCGCACCAAAGAATCGCGTGATGTGTGGCGTCAGCTATGAAAAACCGACGCTGCGAAATTGCAAAGCCATAAATGGAGCTTGCAACGATTGATTGCGTGACAAAAACTGTCTGGGGTCACCAATTTATGGAGAGTGACCCATTTTCTTGGATGTTTCAACAGGATAATGCCCCAATCTAGTGGTAAAGAAGTCGTTAATTGACCAAAATGTGTACTAAATGGAGTGGCCTCCGTACTCTCCTGACCACAACATTATAGATAACACAGGCCAACACTCAATTTGCTTCTTTGAATTTATACTCCCACTTGTGATTAATTATGACCGTCTGTCCGTCTGTTAGTTTTTTCAAACATTTTTTTCATCAAAATTTCTTATTTACAGTTATGGTAGTTGCCAAAAATAACATTTTTTCCGTAAAAAAATTGTTTACCCAAAATTTTTTTAATTCAAATTGTTTTTTCGTTTGAAAAATATATTTTACCTTCCTTTGATGAATTCGGTTAATTTAACTTGGTAACTCATTTAGTGGAGGGTATATAAGAAATTTTGATGAAAAAAAATTTTTTTAAAAAACTGACAGACGGTCATAAGTGGAGGGTATAAAAAAGCTATATCATGAAAACTAGAGCTGATAGAGACAAACTGATTACAGATTTGAATTCAGCGCACCCAAATTAACTAGAATCAGATGATAAATTCAAAGAAGCAAAAATCTTTTTTAATTTTGTCGGGCTGTGTAATTTACGGGGATCTCTTTTGCGGAAAGTCTATCGATTTGGTAGATAATTTGAGAATGTTTAATCATTAAAATCTGCCATAAAAAACGCCTGGAGCGAAATGTCCTTTGACTATCCATGGCTCTTAACGATTAAATCCCTGAAATAGTGAATAACGATCTACCCTGTCAAAAAACTAGAAACGTTCGTTCTACTTTTTTTTTTTTGAAAATTCGAAATTTAGCGGGAAATCGCTAAAACCCGCTGAATTTAAACCCCCACAGTATCCAAACGGTACAAACGACAGATATTTCTTTGGCATACCTTCAAACTGAAGTACTTATGTAAGATGCTACGATTTTTTTAACTTTCAATGTATTGTAGTATGTAAATTTTCTCGTTTTTGATAGATGAAACATAATTTTTAGCAAGGAAGCTTGGAAGATATTACCTGTTAACTGAATATATACAATTTACTTAGAATTGGAATAGAACAGCAGCCAGAGCTTGAGGCAATTGTATTTGTAAAAACAATTTTTTTTTTCTGATAAAAATTAAAAAAATCATATTCTTGAGAAAACGTGTAATTTAAGCATAGTACGCTCTAGTCGAAAATATGTTTGCAAGGCCAAAACTCCATATAAAAAAAAGGGTTGCAAACATGCTCGACATTATTTTGTAAGGTCATTTCTAAACCTATGTACGCTGTGTAATAATAGTCATTATATTATTAGTTGAACAGAATATAATCGATATATGTTAAGTAACCATGTTAATGTTAAGCTAACAATGTTAATAGTTATCTAAGATTATCGATAGAAAAAAGATCATCGCGGATTGGCAGAAATGACGCGCAAGAAGAGCGACGCTTGACACGGATTGTGAAATAAAGAAAACTAAATTAAAACGTGTTTCTTATACTTTTTACACGCTGTACCTAAATATGGGCAGCTCAGAATATTTTCCGGCGTTTTACAACACTGTTTGGTAAACAGATGGCATCTTTTTTTTGACCTTTCAAAACATCGATTGAATCGTTGTTTTGACTAGTCGAAATCTTTTTGAACAGAAATGGCGACCAACAAGCAGCAAAATAAAAGCCGAATTGAGATCTTTGAACACAAAGAGCGAATTAGACTGACTGAAGAGGTGCAACAAAGGCCAAAATTGGGAGATTTGACCGACAAAAAACATATTGATCCGATTTTTATAATTAATAATTTTTAAATTGGTAAATAGGGTATTAGTCGCTGCCATTTCTCTAATCATGTCTTTTTGGTCAATTTTCTCCATTTTGTTGTGCTCAATGTTATTTATTTATTTGTTGTGCACAGCTGACGCAACAGTGTGACCACAGCAGCATAAGACCAACAATCTCTCAACTTTTTTGTGATTTTTGTTATTATGCTGTAACACTGAAGTTTGTAAGGCCGGACTTTAAAACTAGAGCTAGAGCGTACTACGCTTTAGAACAATGTTGCATACAAGAGAATTGACTTTCATACTTGTGCAATAGGAACCAGTGCTGCCAAACAGTTTGATTATGCATGCTTTCATTTTTTTAAGTTTAGAGTGTTTCTGCAACACACTTTGACTTAATGTATTTTTATTCTCATTATATAGGGTGTTCACTTTGCCCTAGCAGCGTTGCAGATTGAAATCGTTGCAAGCTTTCTACAAGAACAGCGCTTTATGTGGAAAGCATTGCACATAACTAAAGTGGGCTGTTTTTCGATTACATATTGTTGAATATGTTCAACGCGTTGCACGTAAAGCGCTGTTCTCGTAGAAAGCTTGCAACGATTTCAATCTGCAACGCTGCTAGGGCAAAGTGAACACCCTAATTATCTTGGCCATGGTACTGACGTATATTTCTACAAACAATTATCCTTTTAAGGAAGTTATAATGTCAAAAGAATTTGCAATATCCAAAATTACTGATATTTTAAAGAAAAACCCCTACGAGGTAAAATCCTACTGACGAATACATTTCCATGCCTCAAGATTTCTGATATCCAATTTTGTGACGAATAATATTGAGTACAAATAAGTTTTTAAAAAAAATACTTTGAAGCGAATTAGACTGATTGAAGATTTGACCGACAAATAACATTTTGATGGGATTTTTAAACTTAATATTTTTTAATTTAATAATTAGGGTATTAGTCAATACTTCTTCTTTTATCCTGTCCATTTGATAAATTTTTTCTTTTTTGTTGTTCTCAATATTATTTATTTGTTTGTTGTGCACAGCTGACGCAACAGCATAACACCAACAATCTCTCAACTTTTTAGTGATGGCATTATGCTGTCACACTGAATTTTGTAAGGCCGGACTTCAAAACATCGAACATTTCGAGCGCCCAAAATCTTTTCAGCTAGAGCGAACTGTGCTTACAACTATACAAAAAAACTGATTCTGTACTGGCTAAAAAGAGCCAATTCGAAAAAATAATTGTCATTGCACCAAGAGGAAAAAAGAGCTAGTTTTGGCGCAAGAACGACAATTGTGGCAGCCGTGGTCGACGCACCTCGAAAAAGGAACAAGTGAACACTTTCACTAGTGATGTAAAAAAACATCGATGCATCGAGCATCGATGTTTTTTCAGCGATATTTCTCGATGTTTTCCGATGTTTTTGTTGATGCCGATTTATCGATGTTGCATGGCGATGCATCGATGTTTTGCAAAACATCAGCTGCCGCACTTTCAACACGCCATTTTCGCCCCACTGACAATGAGTTAATAGTAATTTGGGCAGTGTTTGCAATGCCTAAGTGAGTAAATTTATTTAAATTAGTCAGAGATACTATAGCTACAAGAATGCTTACATATGTCTTTTAAAATTTCTCATCAAAAAGACCTCTTGTAGTTTGTGTTTATACTTTTAAGATAAAAACTGTTTAAAACTTTAAATCTGATATGAAAGCATACGTTTTCTTCTAAAAATGGTATGGTTTTCAAACATTAGAAATACATCGATGCTTCGACCCGATGTATCAACTAACATCGATGTTAAATTTTGAAAACATCGATGAGCATCGACATCGATGTTTCCACTCAAATTTACATCACTAACCTTCACCTAACTGAGCATTGGCCGTGCTCACCAGAACAAATCGACAACAGAAAATCGATGAAATTTGCATGATTATTCTGGTGAGATGCAGTGATTAGCAATCATGATTTTAAATTTTGTGATTATGATGACTGAAAATTCATCACCAAAATAGTACGCTGAAATTTTCTGATTGTGATGATTTGTTATCGAATAAACAAAATACATGATTACTGATTGGTTAGTTCTGGTGAATGCGGCCATTGTTTTTTCCTCCCCAAATTTGGCAACACTGACAAAATCATAACGACAATAATAGCTATCGATTTCTTCTGTTTTATGTATCGGTTGATGCTGCCATTTTTATATGATCTTTGCGTCAAGCTCAACGAAAAACTAGCTAAAATGTCGAATGAAAGCTTTCCGCGTGTTAATGGCTACATTGCTAATTTGCTCACATATAAAAAAGATCTACGCCATACATTTGTGAAGCTTGAATGTGTTTTAAAAGAAAAGGATGAAATGAATCATGCTAAGATCCGTAAATTAACCGTTATACATTATGCTCTAACATTGTCATACTTGCTTGCATCTGTTTTCAGAAATTCAAAATGATGTACACAACTTGCGTGTTGATCTAATGCTAATCCGCCAGGCTGCCAACACACTTCAAGAGGAAAGAGAGGAGACCAACAATTGTATGCACATTTTCGAGACTTCCTACAGTCATCTCCTTGAAATTATCGGCCTCCTCGGCGATGACAGAATTAAAAACATGTTGCGCTTTACAATTTTGAGAAGGCAGAACGAAGTGCAGGATAAGCTGAATTCAATAGAGGAGCTGCAAAAAAACGATTTGGAGTGCAAAGCTGCCATGGAACGTCGTAGAATCGGTATGTAATACAATATGCATACATACATATGTACATAAGCATACAAGGGCGTCGGCAGGGGGTGGGGGCATGGCCGTGCCTACATTCATAAGTTTACATTATTAAGCTTCCGAAATCCAACCAGAGTAGTTTTTAAGACTAAATACAAGGGGCTATTCTAAACGAATTTTTCAAAATTCCCAGAAAACTTGTTTTATAATTTTTATGTTTAACTACACATATGTATATCATTAAATAAATGAATGTGAAAGCGTAAAAAAAAAATATTTTGGTCCCCCTTATTGAAAAGCTGCCGACGCCCTTGTATGCATATGTACATAAAATCGTCGGATAAAGTATTTTGACAAAACTAGAGTTAAATCTTTGCGTAATTCGAACTTACCTTATGTTAAGTTTGGCATCAATGGAAAGGTCATTAAAACTCCGTCTGAATGATACAAAACTATCCTTAACCCATTAAGTACCCATTGAAAATTTTGAATTATTTCTGCATCAAAACATTTTTTTTTTAAAAATTGAGGAAAAAAGTTGATAAAGTTGACGTTTACAAAAATTTGAAAATTTTAATGGGTACCTAATGGGTTAAGAAAAGTATTGCATCATTCAAAAGACCTTTCCATTGATACCAAACTTTACATGAAGTAAGTTCAAAATTCGGCTAGAGCTAACTTTAAAGGGTGCCAAAATACTTTGGCCACCGCTGTATATGTTTTTTGTAAAATTGGCATTATATTGGTCTACCGGTTCCTTTAGTGAAGGAATTTCGTAAATGCCAGTTATTCCTCAAAGAGGCTGAAGAAGAATGTTTGAACATTAAACTGGAAAATCAACAACTTCATCACCAGTGGAAAATAAAAATAGAGCGAGCCACACAACAGCGCAACAAGAAGATAGTCTCATTAGTTGAGCTATGCAAGCATATCACAGATAAGCACGCAGTAAGTTTCTTCCACACAATATTATTCATTTATCGATCAGTACATGTGTAACACCGTCTTTACAATAGATTTTACAATGTAAAGTACCCAACACGTACATATCATCAATGCACAGAAGAGGACATTCCAACAGGAGCAAAGCTTTGCGTGGCAAAAATGGTCCGTTAGCTTTGCAATCAGCACTGGAATTTATTAAAAAATATCCTGAAGATCATTGCGGCGTTGAGGAAAAGTTAAACGTTGAGAATAACATCAAAGATATAACTCCACCGCTTGGTTCCATATTAGTGGGTAATCGACCTCAGGAGGGCAGTAACGAAACTATAAGCCCTACAAAGCAGGTGCACTTTGCTCCACTGCCGATTCCAATACACGTGGACGAGTCTTCTAATACGTCTTTTGAAAACATCCAAAAAATTGATCAACACCCACTAACTCCTAATACACTTATTCCACAATCTTCAGAGTTGGACAAAGATAATATGCCGATTGTCAATGTCTTGCCTGAGCGGGCTATTATACAAAGAGTCGAAGTGTTGCCACGACTGAATTTTCCGTTAGAAAATGGTTCTAATGCATTTTCCGCTCCGGACTATACAAACAATTCTATGACCAAACTAAGCTTTGCAAACTTTTTCCCGTCAAATGAATCCATGCAAGGAGATTCTGTAGAAAAGATTGAAGACGCTGGACGTCAATCGACAGATTCTGATAGTAATGTCAACGATTCAAATACTTTAAATTTTTCAACACAAACAGGTGTTGGAAATGAAAATTTTTTTTTTAATTTTTGTGATGAAAACAGCACAGATCCACGTGACAGTGGTCGTTCCTATGAACTCTAAGATGGTCATTTAAAACCTATTATCAATAAATCCGAACATTTATATTTATTCCTAATACCTTGGAAGGAAGTTGTACTATATTTTAAGTTTTATTGATCATTTAACCGTACTCGAATATTTCTAGTTTTTTAAGGTAAGTTGTTAGCCAACAGTACAATGATCTTTATTATTTTTTATTTTAAAAAACATAGAGAGAAAGGTATAAATTAAAAGGCAATACGTCAATCGATAGATTATTCGGAAAATATTGCGAACGATTCAAATACTTTTAATTTTACAACACCTACAGATGATATGGCCATTTGACACATATTAACAATTAATCCAGACATTTGCATTCATGCCTAATAACTAGCAAGGATGTTTTACTATATTTTAAGTTTTATTGAATATTTTACCATAATTGTGTATTTGAGGATATTAAAATTAAGTTATTAAGCAACAGTACGACGATCCTTATTATTATTTATTTTAAGAGACAAAGAAAGGTTTAAATACAAAAGCAGGTTTAACTTATCAAAGCTAAATGTGAAACATATGGACGCTGGAAAAATAAAAAATATTTTTTATAACGCACAGTGTTAGATTATGGTAATGCAAAATAAACAATATGGGTCGATCAGTCTAAAATCCCCGCATAGTATAAAGAACTTTTTTGGTTTTCGAGATATCTCAACCAATCTTACAGGATTGTCATTTCGTGACAAAATTTGGTTCAAGTCGACCCCCAATGTCATACACGTGACATGAAAACAATCAGACGAAAATCGAGCTTCAGTGTGAAAATCTTCCTTGTAAGAAACTATAACAGGTTTTTAAAAAAAATTTTAATACTGAGAAACAAGTTAAATTGGATGATATGTTTTTGGCCATTTTCAAGATTTTATTAGGATATTGTACTCATCCACAGTTAAAGCGCACAAATACCTGTTTTAGCCATTTGTAAGCCTTTGTGGTATCCTATTTAAAATTTAATTTCAATTGAGAAATTCTTTCCATTTAGAATCTTAATTTTAGATTATGCAAATAGCAGTTCTGCAATTCTTAATTGAAAAGAAATATTGAAAGGTAAATGTGGCTACAACTCTGAGGTGCCGCAAAAGTACATGTGTTTTTCTATTTTCTTAGTTTCGGCACCTTGGGCTTACATTTCCGACTTAATTGTACTGTGAAACCTAAGAACTGTAAAAAAATCTATGCCCAAAGCTCTGCTTTCAATTGTACTTTTCCAATTGACACAACGAGTTCGACATAGCACAATATTAGTTGCTTAATATTTTCTTCATTAAAGTATATCAAAACTGCCGTCGATATGCATATTTTAAATACAAAGAAAATATGTATTTATTTTACTAAGTCTGTTGAAGTTATCTGGCAATCTGAAAAATTTGACATTTACATTTTGAAATAGTCAGATATCTAGCGAATACTTAAGCTTCATATTTGTTATAACAAAATTGCCAGGGGTATCTACATACTTAATAAAATGTCAACTGTGTTGCTGGCTGCAACGATGGGTATAATGGTTTTGTGAAATGCATTAAGTGCAACAGGTAGAAGGAAGCGTGTCAGACCCAACAGGTATCAACAGTCGACTCAATTTGCCCTGTTCGTCTCTCTGTCCGTCTGTTCATGTCCGTCTGAACGCGTCGATCTCAGAGACTATAAGAGCTGGAGACTTTAAATTTGCTATGTAGTTTCCTAGATGCCAGACGCAGGTCAAGTTTGTTTTTAGATTTGGATCGGACCATTATATCATACAGGTGCCATAGGCACGATCGAATATCATGGCCTAGGACGAAAAACTTTTTGTTTTTAATATATCTCAACATATCTGTCAGAATATGCATCTGGTGGTCTTATATATCCTGACCAAAATTGTTTGAAATCGGTCCACAACATCATATACATAGCTGCCATAGGAACGACTGGTTGAATATTAAGATTAAGTATGAACATCTTTTTTGTTTCTGGAGTTATCGCAACTTAACTCGCAGATAGTGAATTATCGTTGGTCTTATACACCCTTATAAAATTTGCTTCAATTAAGTTTCCCATATCATACAGCTGTAATAGGAACGATTGGTCTAAAATTGAATGCAGCGTTCTGCAAGGGAATTAAACCCTCGGCGTGTCGAGTGTCAGCGATGTTACGCGTGCAATTGTGTTTGCATGTGCATTAGGGTGTCCCTTATTTGGTCAAAGTCAATATTTTAAAACGCATACGGGCTAGTTCTGTTCATTAGGTCCTAAATCACTCAGAAATAAATTTTTACCTCAATCGGAGTATGATAACCCGTGCCGACTTGGATCGGAAAATTTAAAGATTATATGGGACAAAAAAAATTTTTTATTTTTTTTTTAATTTTTTATTTTTTTATTTTGTTTATTAGGTCCTAAAGAACTCAAAACCAAGTTTTCACCTTAATCGGAGTACGATAACCCATTCAAATTTGCATCGAAACATGAAAAAACAGTATTTTAACACTGATTATACATTTTTCGATGATTTTTCATGTTTTGATGCAAATTTGAATGGGTTATCGTACTCCGATTAAGGTGAAAACTTGGTTTTGAGTTCTTTAGGACCTAATAAACAAAATAAAAAAATAAAAAATTAAAAAAAAAATAAAAATTTTTTTTTGTCCCATATAATCTTTAAATTTTCCGATCCAAGTCGGCACGGGTTATCATACTCCGATTGAGGTAAAAATTTATTTCTGAGTGCTTTAGGACCTGCAAATAGGAACTAGCCCATTTATGAGTCCTATGACATATTGACTCACTTTTGACCAAATTAAGGGACAGCTCCTAATGTGCATGTATGTGTGTGCCGAATACCTCCCCTGCAGTCAAGAAATTCCTTTTCCTTTCGGTTGTTGTAATATTTTGACATTTTGTTGTCATTTTTCTAGAAATTCTGCCAGCGTCGACCGGCCGCTGCTCGAGCGACGCAAGCAGAGTTAATTTTCGTCTGCTTATGCTCGTTTCTTTTATTTCGACGCAGGCAGAGGCTGTTTCTGCTCGTTTCTTTTTGTTTCTTTCCCTCTCTATCGTACAAGTTTTCGGCCGACTTTGACGTCGACCAAAATTGTGCGACGGAGACAGAGGCTGTTGCTGTTAGTTTTTTGTTGTTTCCGTCTCTGTCGAACGAACGTCGAACGTTGCAGCAGGGACAAAATTGACGCAACAAAACTCAGAAAGCGGACGTGTCAAATAAAAAAGGAAAAAATTTGACAATGTCGCTACAGGCTGCTGCTACGGCTAAAAACAAATCGTAAGTGTGTTATAATAAAATGTATTAATTTTTAAAAGAAGAAAACTAATGTATTTATTTTTTTATTAAGAGTACGAATTGGACTTGGAACCATGCAAGGAGCTTCGTCTGGGATTTCTCTGAGGGCAGTGGTCGATGGCATATGGTGGGAGCTGCACCTACTTGGCAAGATAAACTGCGTATATTGGGCATTGAAAACAACTAATAAATTAACTCAAAAATGTAAAAAAAAAAAATTTAAATAAAAATATATAATTAAAAGAATAATTTTCTTAATTTTTTTTTTAATTTTTTTTAATTTTTATTAATTTTTTTATCGTTAGGGAATCATTGAGGAATTTTCAGCAAAATTCCTGGGAGATTCCCTCGCGAAAATGGCAAAATAATCGTTAGGGAATCATTGGGGAATTCTCGGCAGAGTTCCCCAAGGTTTCCCTAACGAGAAACGTAAGGGAATCTCTATGGAGAGTTCCCTTTTCCTCAATCGTAGGACTTCGCAATGTTAAAGTCCCTAAGGAAATTTCATACAAAATCCCTATGGATTCCTTAAGCATAGGGAAACATTCCCTAATGATTCTTTTGACATTCCTTTGTGAATGTGTCTGAAGGGGTATTACACTCGATTGTAGCCGCACTTCAACGCGAACGAAGAGACAGGAACCGTAACCCTCTTGTTTTATGTACTAAACAGTAGTTTATTTAATTTTGTCAGAAAATTAGTACGTACAATTTATGGAATTAAATATTTGGTTCGTAAAAAACTGTTTAAAAATTGGTATAAGAAGTTTTGGGAGTTTAATGCATGCTTTCGTTACTCAATGAATATCTCGCTTATCAGCTATTATATGATATGTAATGGTCTTTTTACGAAAGCTAGTTTATTTTCCAACTTTTTTGCGGTTTTCAGAGAATAATTATTTCAGAGTATTATTAGTAAAAATTCATTTTGTTTTATTCCATATATATGATATAAAAAGAACATTAAGCATTCGATTCATAATTCATCTTCTTAGTTTAAAAAATAAAAGAACAATAATATCTTAATAAATAGCCTTGATTTTGTTATTTCATTTTTATGTTTGGGCTCGAAGCAGGTAGGACAGCACGATTTGCACCTTAAATAATGAAATTATAGATTAATAGGCAGTTCCTCTTAAACCTGCTCTGCTTCGAAGTCCCAATCATCAGTCGCTCTCTTCCATAAAAAGTGACTTGTTGGAGCGCGCAGTGGCCATATCTGACGAAAAAGACGCCGGACTGGGTTCCTGACGCGCCTCACGGTATTTGCTAAAAAGGCCACGCATTTTGTTAAGCGGCGTTTGAAATGATTGTGAAACAGTGGTTGCAGCAACTGTTGCTAATGGTGGCATTGGTGACGAGGCATTCATTGGCTCTAATGGCGGCGTGCTCTTCTCTGGCAGGCGTGTCGGTTTTGGAGGCGTCGATGGTGCTACAGAGTGACGACGTGCTGCCACTACATTCAGTTTTGGCGTAGCAAAAAGTCG
The DNA here is from genome assembly GCA_037043405.1 of Drosophila subquinaria. Lineage (NCBI taxonomy): Eukaryota > Metazoa > Arthropoda > Insecta > Diptera > Drosophilidae > Drosophila > Drosophila subquinaria. Next base: position 14,302 of record JBAMBL010000531.1, read on the forward strand.
TTTTGGATGCACAGGCGAAACTCTATCGGCGTTTTTTGCACACTTTTCGGTGATGGGAAGCTGTAAACGATAAACATGTTTATGAATGTTTTTTTTTTCAAATGTAATATTAACAAAACAGAAAAACTATCTTCGGCACGCCGAAATTTAATATCCTTGCAAAAATATCAATAATTCAGAACATTGAACAATTATTGCCCAGTTTCTATCATCAGGATGACGCTCTTTGTCATCCGGTCAGAATGCATAAATCCCATAAAAAAACCTCTTTACAAGGTAAAAGTCTAGTGACGAAAACATTTTCATACCCCAAAATTTCTGATATCCAATTTTGTGACGAATAATATTAAGTTTTACACATAAATTATTTTAAACAAAATTTTGGCACTCGGCACATTGCGCTAAAACGTCTCAATTCTTCATGCCAAATAAAACTCACTGTTTTGCGCAGTGCCGAGATGCAAAAATTTTGTTTAAAATAATTTATGTGTAAAACTTAATATTCTTCGTTCACAAAATTGGACATCAGAAATTTTGGGGTATGAAAATGTTTTCGTCACTAGACTTTTACCTTGTAAAGAGGTTTTTTTATGGGATATCAGAAATTTTTGAATAAGACATCAGAAATTTTGAAATTGCAATATTTTTTGATAGTATAGCTTTGTCAACTTTGTTTATTGTTTGTACAGTTAAACAAACTGTCTGGCAACACAGGTCCCCTTTACAAACACACATGCCCAGCGCAAAAGCTATCAGCACTCTTCAACTCTGGCTGCTATGACACTTTGTTGCTGCTGTCCTATTCCCATTCAAAGTTAAACGTATATATTTAGTTAATAGGTTATATCTTCCAAGCCAATCAACATAAATTTTACAAGCTCAAACATATTGCAAATTAAAAAAAAATCGTAGGCGGCGTTTTCTCGAAAACCGCCAAAATGTGGGAAAAATTACCTTATTTCACCTGTAGTTTTTTACCTGTGTACTTTAGAAAAAAAGTTTGAAGGTATGCTTAAGAGCCCTTCAAAGTACCTTTCCAACGACATATAGATCGGATTTTAATGATCAAGGTGTCATTCGACGCGTATTTTTGATTAGAATAGAAAAAAAAAATCAAAAAGGCTCCAACGGCCCCATAAGCTCCAATCATTTAAATTTTGCCCCTCCCACTTACACCTGTTTATCTCACGAACCAGGTGAGTTTTCAAAAGTCTTAGTATGCACATTTGTAAGTTTAATTGATACCTTTCGATCGGTATATAACTCGACCTGATCGGACAGTCATAGCAAATTTTCCATTCTTCCTGTGTATATATGCTAGTCGCTTTCGCACACTTCGTGCTGCTTTCGTCACTAGCGCGGACTGCCGACCGCAGTGATTGCCTACGACAAAGTGCAAATTTTAATACATATAAAAGCATACATTCTAATTTAATTTGGTGAAAACAGGACCACTGTATCTCATAGCTGCCATACGAAACAAGCTTGAAAAATGTTAAAAACATAATTTTTGGTCATGCACTGAAAAGCGTATTACTCGTACTCCGTCGTTTACCCATGGATTCTCATAAACAGTAGCTTATTTTTTTTGTAATAGTGTCGGTTATACGTTAAACCCTTAAAATAAATTTTACCTTTGCGATATCTATTTTTTCTGAGGCGATTTGTGACCTTTCGAGCCCCAAAAATCACAAAAAAAAACCGATTTTGGAACTTATTAAAGACGACAGCTTCTGAACTACTAAGCCGATCTGAAAACTATACGAAAAAAAGTTGTAGAGGAAACAACTACCTTTAATTTAAATTCTTTTTTGACAACATCGACTAATTAGATCTCGTGGTATACTCTGAAATGTCGGATCAACTTCGAAAATTCGGAAAAAAAATCTATATTTCGAAAACGCTTCCATGAAAAAAATTTTATGTGCGATTTTCGTGTTTAGTGGGCCAAAATCCATAAGAAAAGTGCACTGAGACATGAAAAGCAAATTTTTTTTTTTTTATTTTGTAAACTAGTGTTGTAAAATCTGCATTAAGACGATCACTTTCGTCGGATAAGGATTCTGAAGTGTTCAGTCCAATCTACGTTACTTTACCGGCGGATCATTCGGCGTGAAAGGTTGTCCTAGATGCGGGGGCAGCTCGCTGTGTACCGCGCGAAAACAGGTTCATAATGTGACTCTGACAGCAGCAGTTCCAGTTTCTTGAATACGTCCGGGCTGGCATTCTGTGCTCGCTGACATATTATCTAATTGGAAAAAAAGATTTATAAGTATCTCAAAACTATGTAAACGAAAAGATATTGGATTAATACAAACATGGCTAGATAAAAAGTAAAAAATTAAAAATATTTTGTTTTTGGGAAAAATTTGACATATGTACATATGTATGTATGTACTTGAGAAAAGTATAAAAACTTTTAAAATTAAAAAAAAAATGTTTTTTTTTTTTTTAAATCTAATTTTTATAATATTAATTTTTTATTGTAATTTATAAAAACGAAAAATAAATTTAAAATACCTTACAACGATTGAAAAGAAAAACAAGTATCAGCACTATAGTCCATAAAGATGTCTTAAATTATTCTATAAGCTCCGAAAATTTCTAAATACCTTTAGGCGCTTAAACCTAAAAATTAATGCTGCCATTAATACCGTTTATTTATCCGATCTTGATGCAATTTAGTAGGATTAGATAATTTTAAAGAACTTAAGCCACCAAGAAAAGCATTTAAACATAAAAATGTTGTGTGTTATATTTTGTTCCATTTGTATGGGCAGAAGGGAGCCTAAGCCCTATTTCGTGGGGCTCTTAGAATTCTGTGTGTAATATTTGGTTGCGCCAGCTGTTAGTCACTGAGATTTTGATGTTGAAGCTGATCAAGCTTCATAAGTAAATTTTAACAGGTATAAGTTGATACTTGTTACGAGCCTAAAAAATCTACATTTTAAGAAATGTATGGCTTTAATACGTCATTCGACTTTCTAAATTTAATAGTAAAATTGTCTTGTTAAGTTAATTCTAAAATTTTAAAAAAAGCTGATCTTTCCGCACATTGGAAAGAAATACCTGTGTGCGCTGTACCGAAAGACTTTTTTCTAAATTTTAGATTAATCTATACATTTTTTTAAATATTGTTCGTCACAAAATGGGACATAAAAAATTATATAAAAATTATACAGTCGTCGTATAAATTATTTTGACAAAAGTAAAGTTAAATCTTCGCGTAATTTGAACTTACTTTTTTTTAAGTTTGGCAACAATAGAAAGGTCATTAAAATTCCGTTTGAATGATACAAAACTTTCCTTAACCCATTAAGTACCCATTGAAATTTTTGAATTTTTGTAAAAGTCTACTGTTTTGACTTTTTTCCTCGATTTTTTACAAAAAATATTTTGATGCAAAAAAATTCTTCAAACAATTCTAAGAGTGACTGAAAAAAAAATTTTCAAAAATCTCTTCGCTAGTATTTTTTATAATTATTTGAAAATTGCCAAAAAGACACTTTTTGGTATGAAAAGTAGGCAAAATGGGTTAAAATAGTAGTTTTTAGCAATTTTCAAAAAATTATAAAAAATACTAGCGAAGAGATTTTTGAAAATTTTGTTT
>JBAMBL010000532.1:0-32189 GCA_037043405.1 Drosophila subquinaria
TCAGAAATAAAGCACACACGCCTTAGATAAAATTTGATCAATTAATATATGTTTATATTATAATTAAGTACTTCACATTGTATACAAACTGCTTTGATGACATCATTACCTTGATGAAAAATACTGAAAACAAATAAGAGTCTGTTCAATAATAAACACTCTGCGGTAGTCTGAAATAAGTGGGGGAATACTTGGTCAACACAGTCATCCCGTTTTCCCAGCAAAATGTAAATCTAGACAAACCAGTTCAGTAATTAATCTAATTGCTTGTATTATTATTGCGTACGAAACTGTGTGAGTTAATTTACTCTCCCAAAACGAAAGAAATAAATATTTTATTTGAAATGCGTCAAATTCTTAGAACAAATTCTTAAACAGAATCATACCTAAGTAATTTCTTAATTCATTAATGTTGAAGTAAATCTCTGCATACATCAGAAATAAAATCAAAATTATAAATAAAAAGGTTAATTGCAAACATATAGATATTAAATAAAACTCTTTGTTTTACTCAATAGTGATAAAAGACACAATAACCTATAAGAACAATGGAAATTACCAATTTTTAGGTGAACATTTATTCTGGACTTTGCTTTTTATTATAATTTTATTATAATTTAAAATTTTTTATTTTTTTTTTTGTTAAAAGATTGAAAACTTGTTCCCACGTTCCATGGCCTTATTATATGTTAAAACTAATAAGTGGACAAAAGAATATTTTTAGATAAATATAGTTATAATATTTATGTATTAAATATAGCTCTTACTTTTTTATTCGCAAAAGCTTTAGGGTAGTTCGGACCCAAAGATGTTCTATATCCACCGTCACTTGCTTTGAGTGAGTTTATTTGTGCTTGACGATCAGCAAATTCGTCGCAATCATTTCCGTTCCTAGAGACACAGTCCACATAGAACTTATCCTTTAGTACGTAAAATCGACGCACTTCAGTTTTGCAGGATTCGAGATTGTGATCACACTTTGGTTCAGTCGCAATGCATTTCCTTAACAAAAGAATGCAGAGCAATACAATCAGGCGTGTATTCATCGTTGGGCTGTTGACTTCAGACTGTCGATCTTCTTTCCGTACTCCTTCAGTCAACTGAAGATTGCATTAAATGTGCAGTCTGCAAGATCATGAAGCGCATCTTTTATAGGGAATTTATTAATAAAGTAGAGCACTTTGTTGCAAAAATAGAATGCAAAACAGGTTAAAGTGTTTTTTGCCGGCAACTTCACACCATTCATATAAAAACGACTAGACTACCAGTAAAACGAGTTTGTGTGCTTAAACAACTGATTTATTTATATTCATAAAAAATACCTGTTTTGAGTTCGATGTCAATGTTATTGATTAAATTAAAAGAATATATGTTTGTTACTCTTATATTTATTTTATAATGTTAATAGTACTATAACAATCTTAAGAGTCATGTTATTTATTACTTCTGGATCTAGGTGAATTTCTAAATAAATTATGGTGTCGCCGATTTGACCCCAACGATATACGATCTTCGATTGAGGTTGGCATTATCCCACTGATTTCTTCACTTTCAGATTTATTTGTTTCTCTCGATTCTTTCATGATTTGCATTTCGGCTTTGATTTTTGCAGTTGCCTCATGCTTCGCAGTTTTATCACATTCATTGCACTCATTTCCTGGTTTCTTCTCGCAGCACTTTTGATAGAATTCATCTTTCAGCTCGTACCATCGTCGCACTAAAGTCAAACAACGTTCCTTATGCTCTTCTTTGACCTGGTCACACTTGTGACTCGCTGCACCGCAAATGATCAATAAAATTCCACAGATTGCGAGACATAAAAACGAGCTGGTTTTCATCTCGGCAACTGTCACTTTGCGACTAATGTGCGTCGGATTGTTTTTTTTTATTTAACCTTAAGTCTTATCAGCTGTTTGAAGCTTTAAGCTGCCTCTCTCTCGCGCTGTTTCTCTTCATCTCTCTCTTTCTTTTTTTCCCCAGTCAAGCTTTTAATATTTCTGCTTTGGAAATTTAGTTTGCGGCAAACGTTCAACTGCTCTGGATTTTTCAATATGCAAATTGAGCAAATACCTTTTTAAAAATACATATGAGCTCATTGGAATTTTATCTGAAATTCCCAGTAAATAAGATTACATTCAGGTAAACATTTAATCAATGATTCACTCAGTACTTATATGAAGGGAAAGGCAAATTGCTAATTGCCAATAATTAAACCACTTCGGGTTTATGTCTATGGCAGAAATTAAAGCTATGTCAAAACAAGTGATCAAAGTTCGGGGGACTTGGGAATAAATTAGAGGCTGAATATGTTGCTGTAAATTGGCGTAGTTTATTAAACAATAAATTCATGTAGAAAAAGCTGTTGATTTAACACCGTATATTATTTAACTTGTAGTTTTATGGCATTAGCTTACATAAATATTAGGTAAACTTATTAAGATATACAGCCATGCTCATATAATTGGCACAAATAAAATAAACAAATAAAAGATGATTTTTTTTATTAAATAGTAATAGTAAGGTACAAAAGTTTAATGGCATTTTGTAGCCTATTATGTTAGCTTATTAAAAAAGAAAACAAATTTCAATTGAGATCTGTTATGTAAATAAAAATTAAACAATTCAACGAAAAACTCAAAACTTGCCTGCTCATATAATTGGCACATTTTCAAACAAATAAATTTCACAAATTAACGGATGATGTCTATATCGCAAGGACAATTATCAATAGCTGCTTGACATCTTCGACTCATACTTAATGCTAGCTTTTGCCAAGTATCCCTTGGGGTCGAATACCAAGCTTGTTGCGCTCCAGCCCACAAATCATCCAAAGTTTTAAATTTTTTTTTGGAAACGGCCACTTTCACATTGTTCCTAAGGATCTCAATAGGATTTAAGTCTGGGCTTTAGGATGGAGAGTCCATAACCCGAACCTTTTCTTTGTGCAATCCCTTCATCAATATGCTTAGGGTCATTGTCGGGCATAAAAGTCCACTTCACTGGCATAATCTGATGCGACTCAAAAATGCTTGAGTTTTTTATCTTGTTTAAAGTAGCTTTAAATGGCGATCATATTTTCATAAGCCATAATGTCTATTTTGTCACAGCCCACACTGTTCTCAAAAGATGCATGCTTTGACACTTTCAGACCTTGCAAAGCTTATGACGCTTTTAGTTCATGCTTTGAAAGCCGACTTTTTAGGGCCCAAAGACAGCTTTGATTAATCTTCTACTGATTTCTGGATATTCACGGACACTTTTAATTCAACCTGGTGATCTTTGCATTGTAGGCCTTTGCTCCTGAACCTCTTTATTGCAGCTCTTTGGGCCCATGACCATTTCTTTGATCGACTATTTCAGCGATTTATCAAAGTTATAACAAGGCACGTTTTTCAAAGTCTATCCGCTGCCCATTTTTGAATATTGATTTAATCGAAATACGAACATATACAGAATGCCTTTACTAAAGTATGCCTCAAACTTTAGCCAATTCTGTAAGTCCACTGGGCCTAAGACAATTAATATCGCAACAATGAAGGTTATGCATAAAGTTACATGAGTCCAATGAAGTTGCATCAAAATTGAAAAGCAAGTAGAACATCTTGAGAAATAGACGAATAGACTGTGCCAGTGCCAATGGTATGGCATCGCAGTATGTATTTAGTATGTGGATAAATTTAGTTAGAGTGTCCACATAGAAATGACGGACCTCTGTTATTAGTGCAGTACACAGAAATATTAAAAATATTATCCCAAAACAAATCACCCAGACCGAGAAACAATAAAATAACCCTATGTATTTAAAAATACTATTTGAAACGAAATCTTTTCATTTAATCGGATATTAAAAAAAATCATTATTTATATTATGTAATTAATAAATTTATTTTAGAGTTTTTTTGCACAGTAAAAAAAAAATTATGCTTTTAGTGAGCTATAAGAATATAAAATAATATTGGTAAAAATTTAAACACAGAGGCCGCAAATTCCTGCGAGTTTTATTTTAAGCAATAAAACCTTATTATCATTATTTTTGAGTTTTACTATTATCAAAATAATCATTTATAGATCAAAGTTTCATAAAATTACACAAAAATAATCAATAAAATGTAATTTTTATAATATAACTTATAATGATTACGATCCCTGGTAAAAATTTTCTTTTATCATGCTTAATTTAAAAATATTGTACATATTTTTGTATATTTGTCCGACATTTCTTACTGACAAAGACATTGCTTGTATTTTTCGATCTTTAACGTTATCGCTAGCTTCCTTCTTAATAGGGTTAACGTGTACAGTATCACATTGGTTTGCTTGAGTCTTGGATTGCCGGCAGGATTTGCGAATCTCAATGACCGCCACGTCAAATCCCTTGGGCAGTCGAGGTTCGCTCTGCAGTTCGCTTAAATTAAAAGCAAAGTTACAACGGCAGCGACAAATTGCTGGAGAAGCGTTTATTTGTCATAGGATTTGGTCATAGCAGCGAAGCAGAGACCAAAGCAACAGTACAAACAAATACAAATACAAATACATACAAGCACACTTGCATTGACAGGCAGCAAGAGAGACAAAAAACGTGGCTGGAAAATGGTGGAAAGCAGGGGAAAACAGGCGACACCAGGCAACGGCCACAGCGGTTAGCAGTGGCGATGACTTAACGGATTTTCAATCTCAGCCGCGTCCCGGGCAACGTTCGGTTGGTTGGTTCGGTGGTTGGGTGATTGGGTGGTTCGGTGGTTGGGTGGTGCACAGCTGTGGGTTGTGGTAGCAACTGGCCCCACTGGCCCCTGTGCTGACGCCTTGGCCACTTTGCAGCCCGTATTTATATTTATATTTATTTTTATTTTATTTTTATATTTACACTGTGCTACATGTTTGCCTGTCCCGTCTGTCTGTCTGTCGCTCTGTTTGTTTGCAGCGTCAACTTTTGCCAATGGTCACGGCAACTGGAAAGGCAAACGGAATGTGGAAGGGCGGAGTTCAGTGTTACATCCGCAATGCATTTCCTTGCGGAGTTGAAATAAATTGCGAATAGTAAAAACCACCAATAAATTGTCATTTCCGTAAGAGGGATATTACATTTTTTAAATTTATGAGCGTGCGTGTGTGTGTGTGTGTATGAGGTTTTTAACAAAAAGTAACAAGCTGTAGTTCAGTTTGCATCTGCCCATTTACGAATTGTTTGCCATTTTTATTTTGTCCTTTTTATGCTTCGGTTTTTTTTTACTTTCTTGTGTATCATCAACAGCCTTGGCTTGGGCAAGCGAAAGTTAAATTGAAACGGATGTGCAAAAAAAAGTTCAACAATTTTTGTCATTTCCGGCCTTAGACGGACTTTGCAGACTTTCAATGCGACGACGAGAAATTCTAATTAACTGATAAATACACAAACAAAGATATCAAATATCATATGTCGAACATGAATTATTGGGCATGCCAAAAACGGATAAATCGAAAACAAAGATATCAAACAGCATATGCCGTAACATGCATTATGCGCAATGCCAAAGCAAATTGACAACATAGCATAGCAGTTTATCGATTAATCGGTGGGTGGACATTTTTGGAATCGTGGAGAGGGGGGAGGGTATTTATAATAACCGTATAACAAACAGCCACGACATGTTTCAATGTAAAATGTTTCAATATGTTACCTCGACTAAATGCGCCCCGAGCGAGCAACCAGACAAATTATGTTTATTGTAAAAAAAAATATTTGTTTGTATTCATTTCAGACTTTTAGACCTACCTGTTAAATTTCGATTAGAATTACTATTCAATTCGATTATTTTTGGAAATAATCGTAGTGACTAATATAATTCAATGTTGAAAAATTTGTGATTATTTAATGATTACGATTACAAAAAATCAGAAATAATCTAAAACTATAATTCAAAAATAATCAGAAATAATCAAAAATAATCTTTTTGGGTATTCGGATTATTTTTGATTTTTTTCTTATTATTTCTAATAATTTTAGATTATTTCTGATTTTTGGTACAAATTAAATAATTTTAAATTTTCACACTCAAAGTAGCAAAAGCTACAAAAGCATTGACTACTTTGATTGTAAAAATTTAAAATAATTTGATTTTTACTAGTCATAAAAAGTCAGAAATAATCTAAAATAATCAGAAAAAAATCAAAAATAATCCGAATACCCAATAATCATTATTTGCCAGAAATGCTTTCGATCTTTTTTTTAACTCATGGCATTCAAAAATTGTATCAGCTTAAATTATTTATTTGTATTTATTGTACAAATTTCAAGGCATTTAAACTATTTAAATACTTTTTTTAAGCTCACAGCATTCGAAATTTGTATCAGCTTAAATTCATTTTATTTTTTTGTCTTAGTTCAAAGAAAAAGTGAATTTTGCATTCATCTACTCCGCATATGTTCAGCCGGCTCTTATTATGTTTTTCATACTAACTATATTTTTATTTTCATTTTTTTTTTTTTTTTGCTGCAGATTTCGTTTTGACACTCCAACCCCGGCAAACCTCTTTTGCCTGGCGCGTAGATTATTATTTGTAAATTTTCCAATCTGCATGCGAGTGTGTGTATCAGTGTGTGTGTGCGTGTGTGTGCGTGTGTGTGTTGTTGTGGGTTGGCAATTTGCATGTGGTTATGCGCAAATTTCATTGTTAAGCGCACTGCAAAAGCTAAGCCCATTCGGACTCAGGTCCAGTAACAAACAAACAAACAAACAAACAAATAGACAGGCAGGACGAACGGACTGACAACTCACTGAAAAAAATAAAAATGCTACTGCATGCAGATTTGTATTTAGGTCCAGCAACGACAACTACAACAAGCTGCAGCAAATGCAAAATAATGACAAACTATCCGGCTTCCATTTGCAATAAGCTGCGGCGACGATTGCGGCATGTTCTGATGCTGGTTCTGATGCTGATGCTTAGTGTACTCCTCCTGCTCTAAATATGATAATATCTGCATTGGTCGTGTGCCGCTGCAGCTCCGACTGCAGCAATTAGAGTTGCGAGTGCTTGTGCGGATATTAGATAATTGGATGCGGCAACCATTCCAGCTAATTATGCCCGAAAAACCAAACTCTCTTTCGCTCCCACTTCCACTCCCACTCACTCTCTCTCTCTCTCTTCTGGCACTTCTCTCACCTACACTTTCCAACTCACCCATGCCAACAAAATACGTTACAACAATTTGGCTTTTTTATCCAAACTAATAGCTGCATATAAATCGCGAATAAGGAACAGGAAACAGCAAAATCAGGATACAAGAAAACAATGGCAGCGACTGCCTTAAGCCAAAGAATACGCATAAAATTTTCACGATAAACAAACCACAAAACTGAGATACATCATTAGATTAAATAGAATGATACAGCGCTCTAAAGACAAAAGTCTGAATAGAAACGCGTGCCGCGACATTAACTTGGAGGTAGCTAGTGCACAGTGGTACCAAGCGTGATTAATAATTAAAACGAAGCTACAGTGTTTTAAAAATATAGTATTCAATATTGTGATTTTCTAAAAGCTTTAAATAAATAATGAATAAAATTAAACTAAAAGATCAGATTATTTAGAGTATACAAGTAAATAGTGTACTAACAAATGCTCTTACTAAAAAATTAATGACAATTTTACAAACCCATGCTAAATTATTTATTATTTTTTTCAAATTCAAAAGCTAACAAAATATTTGTTGACTAAAAAGTCTAGGCAGACTAACAAACAAACTTTTCTTAGGTTTAACTAACCCTTAGCCCACTGTGCTGGAGTTTACCTGGTGGCTGTGCGGTGCACTTATGTCATTTCGCATGAATTTGTATTTGTGCTTTTATTTGCTACGCGGCTGCTTCTGTGGCTTTGTCTTGTTCTTGGCTAAGAAATCTCAGCTCATGTATCATCTGCCAGCTTCAGGGGTGGATGGACAGGCGACAGTTTATTTGACTACAAAAATATGACATTTTGTTGTTGTTATCAGTTGTGATGCAGTTAGTTGCACATTGAATATAGACAAAACAAGGTATTATAAATGTTTGAGAATATATGCAATAGATAGGAGACTTTTATAATTTGTTGAATTGTTTATTTAACCTAAAATTAACTTGAAGAATTTAAGTATATTTATATTTCAATTTCACTTTTAAGTATTTTTAGCTTAAGTCGATGTAAGTTTCGACTTCCGATTGTTCTTGTAATTTTTTAGTTATTTCGCGGCTGCTGCTGCTGCTTTGCTTTTCCTGCTGAGCCACGCAATTTCCCGTGCCGTTACGTGCTGCAATTGCAGCCAGCAAAATGTCAAACTCCGTTGAGGCTTTTGCTGCTTAGGCATGCGAATCATTTAAATGCTATGCATGTTGCTTACGTTACGTTGTCTCTGCCAAAGTCAGCTCAGCAAATGTGAGTCGCTTAATGAAGAACAAATACAGCCCATAAAAAAAACATTGTATAACGTGCGCAAGGGGCGTATACTTAATTAATAAAACGTTGGTTGACACTGCAAAAAAAAGGAATACTTAAATTAAATAAAATAATAAAAATATATAACTTCATTAAACAATTTAAACATTTTATTTAAAAAATTTGAGGTTACACAATTTTATTGTTTTTTAAATTTACGTGGCTACGCCGCAAAAACAAGGAAATTAAATAAAATAATAAAAATATATAATTCATTTAATTAAACAATTTAAAACAGTTATTAAATTAAAAAATTAAGAGGTTACACAATTTTATTTTAAATTAATATAAACTTGCGCTTATGCCGCAATAATAGATTTCTAAAAAATAAAAAATTGAGAGGTTAAGAATTTTATAGTATTTAGATAATATAAACGTTGCGCTAACGCCGGAAACAACGAATACATAAATTTAATAAAATAATAAAAACTTGTAACTTTATTTAATTAAACAATTTAAGACATTTTATTGAAAAATAAAATATATAGCGGCTATACAATTTGATAGTGTTGGTTTCTTTCGAAAGCTTTTTTATCCATTGACATTGTTGATACAACGCATTAAAATGTCGGATCAAAAAATATTGTGGCGCCTTATCAATGACTCTTTTTGCTGCCGCACATCCACGGCTGTGGCACATTCGCCAGTTTTACAGCTGGTTGCATTCAGCTTCAGTTTCAACTTCAACTTGTACTTGGCTGGCACGCTTCATATTGCAGCGCTGTGCACCATTTTCATCAGACCTCCGCGGTGTCATTTATCAAAAAAGCTAAAAGAATATATTTGCATTTTGAAATATGGCATTTTTATGCATTGGTGTGTTGCATTTTGCGCTGCTGCGTCGCTCCGCTGAAATTACCCATGCCGAGGCAGTGGCTGTGGCAGTGGCAACATCTCCATCTTGCTCCCCAACAAGCAAAAATTCATATAAAATACGAATTCACTAATGTCGCATACTATGCACATTCTCATTCTACATCGTCTTATGCTATTTGTAACACGCTTTCTGCTCTTTTATGCTTTGCTTAATACTGAGAAAAAGTTTGTCACGCATTGGCCGTTCATCTGCAGACTGATTGCTGTCTCATCTGCGGGCACCGTGTGTGTGGTGGCTGAGTTGAAGTGGCAATTCCACAAGTTGCAGTCGGTCATTTCATTATACGTTTTTTGACTATAAGCTAAATAGAAATATCATTTATAATTCTTTTCTAAAGAAGTCTCTATTAGTCATGTCGCATAGATTTAGCTCAATTTACCTTAAGAGACATCAAAGTTTACAAGCAGAGAATTAAAGGATAATTACTAGTTATTCACATGGTGCCACTCATTTCAATCATTTGAATGCTTCACAAATTGTTGTACGATTATTCTTGTTGCACATTGGAAACAGTTAAATGTTATACTTAATGTGCAACAACTAAGGCTTACATTTATTTGTCGTAGTTTCGTGAGCTCAAAGGCCAAATTAAACGGAAGCTCTCATAAAATACAATACTTAATGCTTTAATAAAACAGCAACACACACATGTTATTCAATTTGCCCTAAGACCAAAGGTTTTGCGCTATGCCACATTGCATTGACTCTGCCCTTGCTGCTGGAGCACTAGAGACTATAAACGGCACCGTAAAGCAGGTAATAAGATTGTGCTCTCAACCCTTAGCATGTGTCACATACCTGAAACACTGATCATAATCATAATCATAAGTAATTCGATTATTTTTTTTGTTTAAAAGTCGAACTAATGATTAAATTACGATTATTTTCGGTTTTGCCCAACTTTCTAATGATTACGATTACAAAATATCAAAAATAATCTAAAATTATTACAATTATTCTAAAATAATCATAAAAAATAAAAAATTGTCAAAAATAATCTATTTGAGTATTCAGATTATTTTGATTTTTTTATGATTATTTCTGATTATAATCAAAAGCTTTGGCTACTTTGATTGTAAAAATTTACAATAATTTGATTTTTACTAAATTGTCACAAATAATCAGAAACAATAAAAATGTCAAAAAAATCTATGAATTTATTTTTGATTATTTCTGAATTTTATTTATTTAATTATTTATGTCAATAAGTACATTACAAAATAGTCAGAAAAAAGAAAAATAATAACATTAAAAAGAAAATCCAATTTTTTTATATTTCTGAATGTAATAAGAATGAATAATTACAAAATTAACAATAAAGAATCTAGGGTATTCTAAGAAGTTGAATTAAAAATAAAATTAAAATCTGATAATCAATTAAAGAATTAAAATTTTTCATCAATTAACTATAGATATTTCCAAAAAAAATCTAATTGATTGTAATCTAATCGAAATTAAAGAGGTACATTAGTCCAGTTTCACATTTTCCATTTTATATTACAGGGTATCATTCGACACTGTGTGTTTAGAGCCTGTACCGTGCTATCCTTTTACTATTTGTAGCTCATTCATTTCGTTTTTTCTTTGCTGCTTTTTCTTCTTTTTTCGTGTTTACTAATTAACCGAAACATGCGCTGCCTTCCTTTGCCACTTTCTTTGTTGCTCCTTTGTATGTGTGTGTGTGTGTGTGTGTAGGTGTTTGTGTTTTTGTGTGTGGCATTGATGAAAGACCCAACACTGGACCCCTGGCTATGTGTATTATTTTGCAATTAGACTGCCGGCCGTGCTTGTGGGCAGAAACACACACACACATTCAACTGCCACGCCCATTCACTTTGCTATGCAAAATTTGGCTTTAAGGCTTTTCACATGCCGAATAACGAATAACGGCTGTTGAAGCTTCGCATTATTAATCGCTCTTTTGCTGTCATGTCAGCAATTTTTTTATTTGGTAATTGCGCTGCAGCACAATATTGCGCACGCCCCATGAGTCCGTCGTTAATGAGCTGATGAATTATTAAATTTACTACACGTTGCATTCTTCGCTTGTTTTATTTTTTTTAATTCGACAAACTGCACATGTAACCGGCCATGAAATAATATTGTAATAGATGGGAAATGGGTTATGGGTTATGGGCTTATTACATGGATTGGCACTGCAATTACTCGTTTGGAGCGGGTGTGACATAATTTCTTATTATGTATAAATTGATGGGTTTTATTTTTACTTTATTATTGTTAATTTATGCACTTTGTTGCTTTAATGCTCATGTTACAAATGAGATAAAATAAAACCAAAAAAAAAGAAAGAAAATACATGGCGTTAGCATTAACAGCACCAGCCAGACCGCAATTTAAAAATCATATATCATATAAAATAAAACATTAAAATACAAGCACACAAATTCACAAATTAGTTCGATAATAAATGGACTTGTACACACACTCTCAAATACTGCCACAAAATTTGTAAACATGTAATGCTAATTTCATTTAAAAGCAATTAAGTCGAGTGCTTGATTTGTGCGAAATAATACCCTACTTTATGCCACATAAAAGGGTCTGATTCAGTTGTAACAAACTCATAAATCTCTACTAATTTTATGTTATTTATTATTATAAATTTGTTTAGTATTGTGTGCACAGGGCATTCCTTATTCGTCCTGTCTTTTTATTACATTTGACTTTATTGTTAATTTTAACTAAGCGTTTGGTTTTTCGTCGAAAAACTGAAAACAAACACTATAATTATGCATTTGAATGTTTTACGCATTCTGCTTTTTGCCTCCCTCAATTGAAAGTTGATTCAATTAGCTGAACGAATTGCCTTGGCTGTGAAATTGTGGCCAAAACTGTGGCGTTGAATATATGTGATGAATATGTGTAGCTTTTGATTATACGGATTATATACGCAGTTTTGATAAATTGTCGTATATTTAAACTAGTTTTTAAAAGGGTCGCAAAACTATTTTAATATTTTAAAAAAGCTAAATCAAAAATTTCGGAAACAGCCTTTGAATAAAAGCCAATGTGGGAAAATCTATTAGTCCAAAAAAGGGGGAAGTTTTCTTCTCACATTTTACAGCAACTCTGCATTCCATTGTACTCGTAATTTAATAAGCTAAAACGACAAGAGCTCCCAGTAAATCGAAATTATTATCTGACTGCGAACTATAAAATCTGTAGCAGACCACACAAAACGCACACTACGCCCACACACACACACTCACACACGCACTAGCTTAACAATTGAAAGTCAAACCACGCCCACTGGCTGGCCACAAGGAATAATAGAAGTAACATCCACACCATTCATAGTGTGAGTTCTTTGTGTGGTTCTATTGTTTTTCGTGCGCACAAAAAATAAAAATAACAAACATATACTAGATACTTGCTGGTCGACTAGGCGTATACGCATTATCAGGCGCATAATAAGCTGCGTCCCAATGCCACGTGCATTATTTATTTATTTAAAAACGCCGCCTGGCCACAGCTCAATTATGCTGGGAGGGGAGAAGGGGACCCAGGAGGGAGGAGTGTGCCAAGCAGCGGAGAAGTTGTGGTGCGGGCCCAACCTTTTTAGCCACTTTCGTTTTAATGTAATCAAATGAACGTGCCTGGCATTATTCCGTTGCCAATAAATTCCACGCGCCAAATAGACGAGCGTTGTTGGCTGGCAATCATCCTGCTCCAGTTTCTCCTACTCCTCCTGCCACTGCCCGCGGGATCTTCTCTTATACAAACACAGCACAACAAAAAAATAACAATGAGAAGCACTTGTCGATGCCTTTTCTTTTTGCTTTTTCTTTGGAAACGTGTAAAATTGAAAAATGCTTGAGTAGCCCAAAAACCGCAGCATTAAGACGAAGTGGGATTGGGCCTGGTCCTTGGTCCTTGGCCTGGTGCTTGTCCTGGTCTGGCATAATTGAAAGGGACAACACGTCGAGTCGAGGCTATTAGGTTCACCCGCTATCATTGCTCCTGGGACACGGCAGAAGCTCTCGAGCAGCAACTAA
The DNA here is from genome assembly GCA_037043405.1 of Drosophila subquinaria. NCBI lineage: Eukaryota > Metazoa > Arthropoda > Insecta > Diptera > Drosophilidae > Drosophila > Drosophila subquinaria. The sequence goes on from JBAMBL010000532.1 coordinate 13,345, forward strand.
TGGATTTCGATCCATTCGCACTCGCCGCATATTTATTTATATTTATATTTATTTATTTATTTTTACTTAGCACAAGTACTTTAAAATGTTGTCAATGCAAACAGTGTAAAAAAATAAAATAAAATAAATAACAACTGACAACCGACAGCGCACATCAAAAACATTTTTCGACGTCCACCTTAAATCGGACTACAACGAGTATATGAAAATATGCAAAATAGCTGTGAAAAATATTTCTATTATTTATTTAGTCGCACTTCTATGTGCATGAATGTGCCTGTGTGTGTGTGAGTGTTTGTGAGTGTGTTTGTACGTACGAGTACAACTCAATGATGCGAATGGAATGTGCTTAGAGAATATTTTCTATTGTATATTTTTCATATTTTACCCATTCAACCGGTGGGAGATGGAGAAGGGACCAAAGGGAAGTGTCCAGGGTCACGTTAGCCCATATATGTGAAAATGGAATATGAAGCGTGTGATTTAAAGCACTGAGTGCAAATACGTTGTACATTCTTACATTCAGAATTACGCATATGTCTAACTTAAATTTATGTGATTCTCCTTTAACAAAATACTTAATTTAGAGAAAGGATTAATTTATTTTATATTTTTACCAACTCTTATACGACGCTGGTTGTATAATAACATAGAGAAATAGACATCATTGTATTTATACATATTTCAATGGTTCTATGGGACGTATACTTAATTTTAAGCAGTGCGCAGTTTACAGCTGCCTGTTATGAAACTTCTACAATGAGAGAGAAGTTTTGAAGTTATAGCGCAATGATCGATAAGCTCATTGCACTGCTATTATTGAACTCTGTTTTACTCTCTCGTTCTCTCACTATCTCTCTCTTTTTTCACTCTTTCTCTGTCCCTCATTCTGTTTGTAAATTGGTTGAAGCTGATTGTGCTAGAGTTATTGAATTCTCTCTCTCTCTCTCTCTCTCTCTTTCTGTGGTTGTAAATATGTTTTCCATAAGTTTGTGAACCATATGCAAATAATCAACCATATAATATTATATAGTAAAATATAATATATTATAAATATCAATACAGTCGTAGTCTGAGAGCAATAATTCAGATGTTCAACAGTCGATCTGCTTATTTTCCTTTGACTATCCAACTGCCAGTTTATGATCAATGATAATGATCAAATATGATCTACATAGCTAATCAGTTAACATAGAATTCTATATACAAATTTTAATATATCTAGAATTAATCAGTTGCATTGAAGTCTGAGATTTTCTTACTTTCCAAATTAAAGCCCAGACCCCGCGTCAACTAAACAATATTGTTAACAATTAATAAACTCGTCACACACATATTATTTTTTTTAAATTTAATATTTCCTTTTATTCCAAAGCATTCTCACACACTTATTATTCTTATCTTTAACACAAGCACTGCTCAACGCTAATCTTGGTTCCACTTCCACTGAAAGTTCGGATAATAATGCAATTGTTGCCTCTTGTAGGGACTTTGATTCACACTGTGGGCACAGATCTTGGAGGCCGATTGGAATGAGAGCTTGACAACATTCCTCATAATATTGATCCTTCAATTTGTACCAGTTTCTCAGTGCCACTCTGCAGCTATGCAAATCCTCAAGGACACTGATCCGATTACAACTCGGATCGGCTTTCGATATTGTAAGCAAAAGGAGTAAACACACTCCCAGGAATGAGTTCATCGTTGTGCGATTAATTGATGACTAAAATCCATAATTGAAATTTTTCAATTTATATTTACATTATTTACATATTAATTACACATTTATTTATTTATATTTATTTGCGCTCTTTGTGACAATTTATAAGTTTCTCTTGAGCAAGAGAGAAGTCTAAGTCTCTAATAACATTTGTGTAAGTATTTTGACTTGTTATATAAATTCATTCTAGCTTTTAAATCTTAATCGCCTGGGTCTTTTCAAGAAATCTCGTGTAACTGATCCGCTCAATGTAGTTTTGTCAGAGTATTCAACAGGTCGTCGTATTATTTCTGTAGCATTTATTACTGCATATTTTTCACAGTAATCATTTAGATTCACAAATCCCTTGCCCTCCATCATTTCACAGCACTTCACGTACAGTTGATCCTTTAGCTCATACCATCGACGCAGCTTATCTTTGCAGTCATCCCGAAACTTGGGATCAACCTCGTCGCAAATCGGTTTCGATGCGATTCGCGCTATCAGCAGCAGGAGAACAAAGCTCGAATATGTTCTCATCCCGACAAAGGTTGTCGCTCGACTGAACCGAGCAACTGAACTGAAATCTCATTTCTCCACATATTTCTTATCAATTATTGGAGGCATTCAGCATTTGCATTATGCCGGGAAGTATCAAAAAACATATTTTTCTCTGTGTCAATTTTTTCCCCACGGCCAATGATCGACAAGAAAAAGCTCGTGCTTAATTAAATTAATAGATAGTGATGGAAAATAATTTAAGTAGTCAAAATTTATACAGAAACGATAACCAGCATTATAAACAAAAGAAGTATTATTTGTATAACAATTATCGATATCAACAGTCTCTGACTGCGCTCTAAAAAAAAAAATCAAATAGTAATCAGATCGTTATCAGCTCAATAATATTTGTACAATACTATAAGCTATATTTTAGATTTTTATTTCAAAAACAATTTCGATTGCATAAATATACATACGTAGATTTATAATTAATTAATATTAATTTAAAATTATTTCAAAATCATTCTTTAATACAATTTTTTACACTCGTTTTTCTTATTTCTTCTACATTTTGTACCCAACGCAATTCTTTCCATTTCAATATAATTCCATTTGGTTGTTGTTGTTGTTGTTTTTGTTGTTGTTGCCTTCTCAGTGAAACTTAAATCGCACTGTGGACAGAGATTTTCACGGCCGATTGAAATGAGATTTTGACAGCATTTCTGAAAGTATTGATCCTTCAGCTCGTACCAGCGTCGCACTTTGCAATCATGTAATTTAGTTGGATCACTGATCTGATGGCAATTCCGATGAGCTTCAATTAATGTCAGCATTAGGAACAGACTTAATCCAAAGTATAAGTTCATCGTTGTGCGATTAAATCCTGACTGACAAACGTTTTTTTCAAATATATGCATCGTTTTATTTACCTTATAAAAATGCATTTATTGTGTACAGTTACTTAAGTAAAGCTATATTAATAAATGAAAAGTAATTTATTTCTTGTCAAAACATTTATTTGACTCACTGTATATATACTAAGAGGCTCCGCCATTCACTTTACAATCATATAGACACATGGGAGCCTCGTCGGAGCTCTCTTTTGATATAATTCCCGCTATCAGCAGCAGGAAAACAAAAAATGAATATGTTCTCATCCCGACAAAGGTTGAAATCTCTCTGTTTCTCTGTTTTCATATTTCTTATCAATATATGAAGGCATTCATTAATTCTCTCGCCAGCTTATGATATAATGTATTTATTTTCAATAATATGGTCAATCAGTAAACACACTAAATTATTATAAAATCTGGTCAGATATTTTGCAACCGTTGGAAAATATTTTATATCAAATAATATTAATATTTTAAAATTTATTTTGTTTATATTATTGAGAATTTTGATTGCTTGCATATGGAACTAAAACTATGACGGAAATTTCATTCGTTTACATTTTCCCTGACCATTTTTTGTACAATTAGGACTCAATTTTCGATCCACTTCTATTGTTAAACTCTTTTCGGACAATACAATCGTTGCATTCCGTTGGGCCTTCGATTCGCACTGTGAGCAGGAATATTCACGGTTGATATAAATTAGATCTCGACAGCAATCCTGATAGTGTTGATCTTTCAGCTCATACCAGCGTCTCACTGCCATTTTGCATTCATTATTATTACAACTCGGATGGGCTTCGATAATTGTCAGCAATAAAAGTACACATATTCCCAAGTATGAACTCATCGTTGTGCGTTTGAATCATGACTGAACGCACCGATTCATTTTTAAAATTAAATAAAGCATTTTAAGTTTTCTTTTATTCATGCATTTTATGTATATGTACATATACATATGTACCTTCGTTTGCTATCTCTCGACAATTCCCCCGTTTACACATCCTTGAAGTACAAAACTGCGTGCAAATTACAGTTCTTGGAAACTGTTATCATATTTATTAGCTGTAGTTCTTAAAGCATCTGTTGGAAAGACGGATTATTGATGCTGAACAAAACTACATATACTTTATAATGTGGAAAATAAACATTTAAATAATATAAATTAATATAATAGACTGATAATGTACAATTTCAAAAATAAGTAATACACATTTATATAATAGGCAAATTTATATAAAATACAGATAATATACTTTAAATAAATACACATTTATACATATAAAATACGTATTTATTAACTTGAGCTCTATCGCCAATGGGAGATATTTAATTATACAATAAATACTTTTTCGTTTTCATTATACTTTACATTGGTAATGCATTTTTAGTATTGATTTTATTTTTTGGCAAATCGCATTTTAACGGGTTTACGCTTAGAGTCTTGTTTCGGTTTCGCAGCAAATGAAGCAAATGGAACAATATCGGGACTAAGCATACAGTTAACATTTAAATTTGCACATCCCTTGAGTTTTATTTTATGACAGCACACCCGATACAGTTGATTTCTTAGTTCACTTCCACAGTAAAACTCTACAGCAAAACTCTTTTCGGATAATACAATCGTTGCATTCCGTTGGGCCTTTGATTCGCACTGTGAGCAAGAATATTCACGGTTGATAGAAATTAGATCTCGACAGCAATCCTGATAGTGTTGATCTTTCAGTTCGTACCAGCGTCTCACTGCCGTTTGACATTCATTATTATTCCTACTCGGATGGGCTTCGATAATTGTCAGCAATAAAAGTACACATATTCCCAAGTATGAACTCATCGTTGTGCGTTTGAATCATGACTGAACGCACCGATTCATTTTTAAAATTAAGTAAAGCACTTTATTTATATTTTATTTGCACTATATGTATTCTCGTTTGCTATCTCTCGACAAATCCCGCGTTTACACATCCTTGAAGTACAAAACTGCGTGCAAATTACAATTCTTGGAAATTGTCATCTTATTTATTAGCTGTAGTTCGTATAGCATCTGTTGGAAAGATGGATTGTTGATACTGAACAGGAATACAAATACACTTCATAATGTGACATATATACAAATAAACAATACAAATGTATATAATGAACAGATAATGTTTAATTATAAAATTAAAAAATACATATTTATATAATAATGTCGGACTTGGGCGAGCTAAGGCTCAGCCTGAAATGGTGATCTAACCTCTGTTAGATGCACGAGGTTGCAGCAAGTTTTACCAATTTTGGCAGTGGGTCAGCAGCGGCTGTGTGCAGTATTAAGAAGAAGAGCGAATGTAGTACCACGAGCTCTTTTATAATCTCACTCAACTCAAAAGCTCTCGTTTGGAGACAGTGAAGTGTGCTGCGCTTATCAGAATTGTAAAGAGAGTTACATGGTTCTGATTAGACAGCCGACACTTTACAGAGTCGATCAACGTAAGTTACTAGCGAGAAAGCTCGAACATCAAAAAGCTTTCACTCAAGCGTGGCTTGACGAAGTTCTTATCGCTGTCCGTTAGCCATTTGAGCCATTACATTACAATTCGGATCAGCTTTCAATATTGTAAGCAAAACGAGTAAACACACTCCCAGGAATGAGTTCATCGTTGTGCGATTAACTGATGACTAAAATCAATAATTTATATTTTTCAACTTATATTTACATTATTTACATTATAATCACATTATAAACACATTTATTTATTTATATTTTTATATATATTTGAGCTCTTTGTGACAATTTATAAGTTTCTCTTGAGCAAAAGAGAAGTCTAATTCTCTAATAACATTTGTGCAATTACTTTGACTTGGAATATAGATTCATTCTAGCTTTTAAATCTTAATCGCCTGGGTCTACCCTTGAAATCTCGATCAACTGATCCGCTCAATGTAGTTTTATCAGAGTATTCCACAGGTCGTTGTATTATTTCTGTAGAATTTATCACTGCATATTTTTCACAGTAATCATTTAGATTCACAAATCCCTTGCCCTCCATCATTTCACAGCACTTCACGTACAGTTGATCCTTTAGCTCATACCATCGACGCAGCTGATCTTTGCAGTCATTCCGAAACTTGGGATCAACCTCGTCGCAAATCGGTTTCGATGCGATTCGCGCTATCAGCAGCAGGAAAACAAAACTCGAATACGACCTCATCCCGACAAAGGTTGTCGCTTGACTGAACCGAGCAGCTAAACTGAAATCTCATTTCTCCACATGTTTCTTACAAGCTCTCTATATCTTATCAATTATGGAAGAATCAGAAACAAAAAATATCAATATTCTATATCTGTTTCATTAAATCATATTTTTCTCTGTGTCATTTTTCTTCCCGTCAGCTGAAGATGGCTCAAAAATTGATATCGATGGAAAATAATTTGTGTAAACAATATAAATTCATTTTTCAAATTTTATATAGAAAAGATAAACTGCATTTTAAACAAAAGAGGTATTATTTGTAAAACAATTATCGATATCAGCAGTCTCTGACTGCGCAATATAAGAGAAAATAGAATAAACAGATCGTTATCAGTTCAATTAACATAATACATTTATAATTTTTTTATTTAAAATAAAATTTTGATTGCGTAAATAAAGATCTAATATTTATTATTATACCAACTCAATTTTATACACTCGTTATTCTTATTTCTTATACATTTGGGAGAAAATGAGACAGGTCTTCCTGGACTTAACATTTCTGAAGCTATTCTCTTTTCTCTTTCCATACAGTTAACATTTAAAATTTCACATCTATTGATTTTCATTTTATGACAGCACTCCCGATACAGTTGATTTCTCAGCTCATACCATCGACCAAACTGAGATTTGCAGTCTGACAGAAACTGGGAAGAAACATTTTCACAGCTCGGCTTCGATGCGATTCCCGCAATCAGCAGTAGGAGAATTAAGTACGAGTAGGTTCTCATCTCGACAGAGACTGTTGCTTGACTGAGCCAACCAGAGATTTTATACTTGCAAATTCTCAACCGGTATTAGAGTGAACTTCAGTTGTAAAATGTTGCCACATGGAATTAATACTAGTTAATACCATGTTTTATCAACTGACTTACATAAGTGGAAATATTTTATTCTTAATTAATGTATTCATTTTGCAAACATTTTAAACTTGAAAATTCTCAACCGGTTTAAGAGTGGAATTCAGTTGTAAAAAGTTGCCTCATACAATCAATACTGGGGCACAATTTTCATCAACTCACTTACATTGTACATACATAAGTGGAAATATTTTTCATTTCCCCTTCTGTGGCTCTCAATTGAATCTTGATGCACGTGTCCGGGCACAAAGCCCAATAGGATTGTGTGTGGCAGTCATTCCATTGTCGAATCGTACACTCAGTTCCCAAAGGGTGCAAAAACCACTCCAGCCAGGAGTCGTTAGTTGCCCTTCTCCACTCTTTCCCACTCTCCACTTTCCTCTCAGAGAAAAAAGATGCCCAATTCATTCGCTCAAGGGCTAAGGAAATGGGGGCCAATGGGTTTTTCTTGTTCTTGTTCATTCATAATAATTTTTATTATGGGTCATCGGCCATTTGTTTAACGCAACACAAACGCACACACACACACACCCTGCGGGTTCCTGGCCAGGTCCATTTCATTCAGCACATCTATTAGGCCAAATGTATTCTGGCCATAGACCCTTTTTTCTGCCTGCCTGTTTGTAGTTGAATACATATATTGTTGCCGGTTATATTTCAATGGTTTTTATACTTTTTATTTTGCATATTTTTGTATTATTTGTTTTATTTATGGGACTTGGGAGCTGATAAATGGCTCGGCCCCTGTTTCGTGCTCAAGCTATCAACGTGTTGATGTGATTTCTTCTATGCAAATTATTTACATTGCCTTTGCTGAAGGACATCGATTGATAGATGTGCTTAGAGCTTAGCAGCTGTGCGATACTTCAAGCTTATTAGAGACAAATAGGAAGAAGTTCTAAATACTAATCACAGCACGTAGCAACACTCTCGGCTGATTAGCACTTAACACTCTGCTAAAATGGCATTGATTAAAACACACCCAGCTTGACTTCTTAATTCCCAAAGAGCATTTCAAATTTAATTCAATTGCCATAGAAATATTGCATACAAAATAACTCATAAAATTATTGCACAAATTTAAATTGAATTCAATTTAATATTTGCTTATGTGTAATTCTCTTCTCTCTCTCTTTTCTCTGTCGCTCGTTTTGTTTACATTTGATTCGTTGACTTTCTGTAAAACGCAATTAAATTGAACTTGATGCAATTTTCGCCAACGGCATTTAGTTTTATTATCATCCCATCGTCCAGCCTCAGCCTTTTTCCTTTTGTCGTCATGCTGAGCTACATTTTCATTTTTGGACCAAACAATTGCACAACTTTTCCGGTCTATTTTATTTAATTGCCAGCCATTTTCAATTGCATTTTGGCTTCAGAGCTTTAATTTATCATCTAAATCCATATAAAACTACACATAAAATGAAATGAAGACTGTAACTCTATGTATGGTTTTCTTTTTCAATCAAATCTATTGCATTCTTATTTATTATTATCTATTAAATTATTTAATCACATTAATATAACAGAGTTTATGGCTATTTTTAGTTTTTAAGCAAAGTATTCGCCTAAAAGTATGCAGCAAATTATTTACCATGAGAGTTTTAAATTCATAGATAATATTAAAATTTATCTGAATTTATTATTATCTATTAATTTATTTAATCACATTAATATAACAGAATGTTTGGCTCTTTTCAGTTTTTAAGCAAAGTAATCGCCTAAAAGTATGCAGCAAATTTTTTAACATGAGAGTTTTAAATTCATAGATAATATTAAAATATACCTGAATTGTGTAGTGGGTATCTCTTAGTCAGTTTGTCGACTATAACGTTCAATTTGTTTAATATAAAATTCTGTAATATTCAACTTAGCTTAACACCTGCAGTTAAGAGAATTGCTGTATAATCAGCATGTGCATAAATAAGTAACTAATGTTGTCCGGCGACTGTTGCGTAAAGTTATTGACCCAATTACTAGAACACAAGTGTTGGCCAACATTCATCACTGTCTCCACTTCTAGACCTAATAAACCAGAGTGTTTCAGTTTGTCCCTCGTGTCCAGAACTCAAACAACTCTCAACTCGCTGCATTAAAAGCATAGTGAGCACATCATTATGTTGACTCAACTTTCAGATAATTATACCCTTCCCAAAGATACCAACATTTTGTCAGTTAAAAAGGTATCCTACTCAGGACTAAATGAAAGAGTTCTGAAATAAAAGTGTATTTAATCTTCGTTTAGCTTGTGTTAACTAACGCTTTTTGTTTTTAATTACTCGTACCTCACTTTGGCTGTTGTTTTTTTCTAGTTTTTCAACATTTTTTCACGCTTTTCTTCTGCAGCGTCTCTGTCATTAATTGCATTAATGGAAAAGTGCATTAATAAAAAATATGTTATGAGCGGAAAATAGAAATAAAAGCTAATGTAATTACAGGCAGTGCTTGTTACGCCTTGTTGCCTGCAATGTGAAGCCAATGCGCCAGCTTTATACACTAAAAATAATAAAAATTCAACAGCTTGTTGCCAATTCTGTTGCATTGCGCATACGACGCGTTGGCTCGCTGTAGAAACGACTGCCAACTGCCGGCGGCTGCTTAAAAGCTTTGCATTAACTATTAAACGCAACTTATATTGCATAATGGGCATCGTTACTGCAGCGAGGCGAGTGGAGAATGGAGAGTGGAGTGGAGAGGGGCCATTTAGTTGGCAACAAATGCGAAACAAATAAAACGTAAAGTGTGCGCCGGGAAATTGGTGTCAGCAAAAGACCCGCGGCCAGACACCAGCGAAAGCGAAATGCAAATAAAACTTGGACTAATTTAAATGAATGGCAACTCTTTTTAGCCCTCCCCCTCCCCATTTACCACGCCCATTTTCAACACCATTTGCTTTTATGATTTGTGCCAATAAATTGATGCCCATAGACGTGGGCGAGTCAATGCAGCATTTTCGCTAAATAAATTTTTATTTACTTTTATTGCATCGGATTTAGCCAAAAAGAGCAGCCATGTTAGCGGAATGTTTGTGAGCCAGTTTAAAAAATTCATTCGTGGCACAAAGCAAACAGGCAGCGTCGGGTCGCAAAGAGGAGGGAGAGCTGGCAGAGCGAAAATGCTATAAAATGCAATCAGCTGCAAAGAAAATGGTTTTTGCTTCACCTGCCACAAGCTACCAGTTGCCAGTTGCAACGAGCCAGTAAAGACTACTCTTGTCAGTGGCACAGCAGCAGCTCCTTGTGCCACATGCCACTTGCATGGCATAAATTAAATCGCAACAACAACGTGGACAACGAACTGATGCGCAGCATATGCCATGAAGGTGACTAAAGGGGCAAGTTGCCAGGGGAATGTGGCACGGTGCATGGAACACGGAACACGGAACACGAGGCAAAGCAAGGCAAGGCAAGGCGAGGCGAGACGAACATATTGCGGCAGCTGAGCATGCCAAATGTCCTTATGAATGCAGACAAGCATGTTCGTTCGCCGGACAAAGGCATAACTGACAACTTGTTGAAAACGGCGATTATAAGTCACTTAACAGCAGCTTATTGCCCATTTAGATGACTTATCAATTAGCTGGACCATCGCACGGAATGATTTGACAGTAATTCGAAATTAGATACTTGATTTAAGGAACTTGAGAGAAGAAAACAGTCGTTACTTAAGAGCGCACATTTTTTTGAATGATTTTTGAAGCTCAGTTAAACTCTAATCAGGCACTGCAAATAAGAGTTATAAATGCAATCATATCAATCAACTAAAAAAATCAATGAGAAGGAAATATGCTATAGTAAATGGTAAAGCGTAGTACGCTCTAGCTTAAAACATTTTGGACGCTCGAAATGTTCGATGTTTTGAGGTCGGGCCTTACAGAATTCAGTGTGACAGCATAATACCAAAAATCACTAAAAAGTTGAGAGATTGTTGATCCTTTGCTGCTGTGGTCACACTGTTGCGTCAGCTGTGCACAACAAACAAGTAAATACAATTCAAACTAGTCGGCGGGGCTACAGTCGAGCGCACTCGACAGTAGGAGACCCCGTACTTATTATAGAAACTTAAATAATCTTTATAATAAACTTAGATTCTTTTGCATATAATAAAAATTTGTCGCCGCTCGAATTAGCTTTCGATAAAGAAAATTTTATCAAAACCCAGGGAACACCACGGGGAGGCCATTACAAAAGAAGTTTCTAGCTTAACATAGGCATGTTAATTATATGTAAATCTGTGAAGTGCACACACCTACATATGCGGGCACGCGCCAAACAGATGAAATTTGTAGCTATGAATGTTAGCTACAATGTTTCATAAAATAATATATTTGACTGCAGCAAACAAAATTACATTTGTTTGGAATTAATGTTGATATAAAATCAATATAATATGTCAGTATAACTTTAACAGATAATAAAAAATATTTTTAAATAAAATAAATCTATTTTTGCTGGGAGCGAGTTGAACCCACGACTCCCAACTCATGTATCCGAAACTTAGACCTCTAGGCCACACCCGCATTGTTGCAAAGCACAAATGTGTTAAGATATGATTGATTTCTGCAACATCCTTTTAAATTTGAATAACATTTATTAAAACCATTGCTGATTATCTGCTAACAAATAATTTTATTAGACAAATACATTTTACTAAAATTTTTAATGTATGTAAATACCAAATTTTTTTAAAATACCATTATAACACAACAACAAAAAAAAGAAAAAGAAATATTAAAAACAAAAAAAAATTTGGATGTGCGTGAATTCGAACCAGGGACTTTAAACACAACTGAAGACGACGCCCTACGCATTGCGCCACAGGCTCGGTTTGGAAACAATCATCTTGTTATAGATTTTATTGTTACTGGACTGTAATTCAAATGTAATTGTTATCTAGTTGTGATTGTTGCTGTTGTTATTGTTGCTGATAAGAAATGGCAAATATAGGATAATTTAGTTTCTTAATATCTTGGCTGTTTATTATCCGATTGCGATGAAACTCACAGCAAATATGGAGAATAATATTATCTTCGTCTATGCTTAATAAGGAATGTGTATCTTTTAAATTGTCCTTATAATTAAGATTTTCTAATTTGTGGGCGTTTAAGGGGGCGTGGCCAAAATCTAAAACAAACTCGATCTGCTTACAATATAGACGCACCTACATACCAAGTTTGGAGTCTCTAGCTTTTATAGTCTCTGAGATCTAGGCGCTCTTACAGACGGACAGACAGACAGACAGACGGACAGACGGACAGACAGACATGGCTATATCAACTCGGCTGTTGATGCTGATCAAGAATATATATACTTTATGGGGTCTGCCACGCCTCCTTCTGCCTGTTACGCACATTTTTTTTTGTGACAAAGTTAATAGACCCCTATACTTTTTTAAAGTACGGGGTCTAATAATCAAAGTGACAAAATGGACCAAATGGACTTGTTCAGTGAAGTAGCAGCGACCAATGCCATTATTTCTGTATAAACGGCCTCTGCAATACTTTCCCATGCACTTTTGATAAAAGTCGCATCAAAATGCTTTTTATCAGTCAAATCCCATATTAATGGCCTCTCTATCACGTCTTCAATTAACCTTATGCGTTCTTCATTTTCGAAGACATCAATTCGGCTCTAATTTTGCTACTTATTTTTTCCCGCCATTGTTGTAAATAGATTTCGACTAGTCAAAACAACGATTCAATCGATGTTTTGAAAGGTCAAAATATAGCTGCCATCTGTTAACCAAATAGTGTTGTAAAACGCCAGAAAATATTCTGAGCTGCCCATATTTAGGTACAGCGTACATAGGTTTAGAAATGGCCTTACAAAATAATTTCGAGCATGTTTGCAACCCTTTTTTTATATGGAGTTTTGGCCTTGCAAAAATATTTTCGGCTAGAGCGTACTATGCTTAAGCAACAAAATTCCTATTTCAGTAGGGACTATCGATATCAGCCGAAAACTTTTATTTTCAATTTATAAGATATAAATCAAATTTAATTCTTATTTTTAATTTTTACTTAAAAAGGCAAAAATAATTGTTAAAATTAAATGTTTAATAAAAAGTTGTGAAATAACACTTATTTCTGATTTTTTCAATAAAAATAAAAAATAAGAGATATTTTTTAAAAGTTACAAATAAGAGTTATTCCGTAACTTTTATTAAAAAAAGAAAAAAGTTAAAGGGATTTTTTTTTTTTTGTATTTTTATGATTTTAAGTATATTTTTGGTATTCTTAGTATCAATTGGTATTCTGTTTGCCAATAATTACCTTTTGCATATATTACTGCACAAGAATATAGAACAAAAATTTAAATATAATAGAAACAGTCGGATCCTTAATTTCGTCCTTAAAGGACATTAGAAGCAAGTAAAAGGTCTCGAATCATAGATCAAGAATATTTTTAAATTTTGGTAATGGACCACTTGGTTCAAAAGATATTCACTTTACCTTTTATTTTTGATTTTTAAGATAAAAGTACGGAATAACTCTAATTTGTAACTTTTAAAATAAAAATCAAAAATAACTCTTATTTTTTATTTTAATTAAAAAAAATCAGGAATAAGTGTTGTTAAGCAACCTTTTATTAAATTTAAATTTTAATAATTATTTTTGACTCATTAATTAAAAATTAAGAATAATTGCTATTTCCTAACTTTAAAATACAAATTTTAAAATAATTGTTAATTTCCAATTTTTATTAAGAACTTACAACCTCAAACTATCAAATTTTATCCCAGCTTAAACGATTTCCTTTGTAACATTTTTTCAGTTGTTGACCTCTTATTTGATTCTGTACTAATATTTTATTCATTTGAAAAATTTAATTTTTGACAACATTGTTCACTTTTTCCATATTACTTGAGGCTACTAGAAATTTCTCTTCACTCCATCTAAATTTTATACAACTCAATTAAATAACTTAATGCTTCAATATAATCGAAATAACTTCCTTCTGTCTGTCCATGCAATACAAAATGGAATTTCAATTGATTTTAACAGAGCACAACTGCATTCCTTATGTCCAGTTAATAAAAGAAACAATAAAAACAATACTCGAATAAAGTTTTCGGATTTATGAACTTACAACTCGGTTGAAATGTAAAAATGTCAATAATTTATTCATTTTGATAGTTGTCAATGCGATCAATGTAAAGTTTTTATCAATTGCTTTGCAGCACATTCAACCGCAAAATGCATTCAATATGGCTAAAGAATTGGCATTGAAATTGCATTTCATTTATTGTTCAATAAAAATACTCAACTAAAAATGCATAAAAGAATATGTTAGCCAGAACTTTCAATTGCTGTGGCTGTGTTTTCAAACTGCCTGGTCAACTAGTACGAGTACGAAAACTAAAAATATATAAAAAAGAAAGATATGAATTCCAATTGCTTTTTTGTGGCTTTTGCTTTTTGGCGTATTGATAACGAAAGATTTTGATGAAGTTGCCTTTGTCATGGTGAACTTTATTAAAAACTCTGGAATCTCGTCATGTCAGCCAGCTAATATTTTATTCATTTCGTTTTCACGCAATGCAATAAAAATCGCCAGCGCAATCAAAAAAGTGCAATTTTAGCTATTGTATAAAATTGTTGAAGTGTGAAAATGGCTCAAAGTTATGCTATTGGCTTTCAGTTTTTGTCACCACCTAAAAATCAGGCGAATGATTCATAAAAATATTGCAAACTTCTCAAAAACCTAAAAAAAGTTAGATTTTTAGAAGTTCAAAAAGAAATATTATTGAGAAAGGGTAAGAAAAACATTAACTAAACAACTTCCTTAACTTATGACTATTATAATTACTTTAAAAAGTAAATCATATTTTTTGTTTACAGATATTTGCACTTATATGATGTCAAAAACCAAAATTACCTTGAATTGATGGCAAATTAATTTCCGCAAATTTTCGCTGATACTGACAACTGTTTAACCACAGGCAGCTGTCAGTCTAAAGTTTTCATGGGCGACGTCAATGTTATCGTCTTGCCAATCTGAGCTGCACATGATTATTACACACACACTCTCGCACAGTCACATATTTACATATACAAATAGCTAGACAGCTGGGCTGATAGACAGACATCAAAGTTTGGCAGGAAAAAGTTGGCAGGAAAACGCCAAAAAGTTTGTTAAGTAAACGCGCAGCAGCAGCCCGAAGATGATGAAGATGATGATGAAGAAGGCGGGGGCGGGAGCGGGTACAGATCACAGACCGCAAAACTAAAAATCAAACTTTAACTTAATGAAAATGCAATATTTGCTTTAAAAACTTTTTGGCTGCCTGATGCAAATTTATGCATTGTGCATGTTGATTCTGTAATTGAAACGAGCAGCAGGCTAAGCTCAAGCACAAATCATCTCCATTTTAAATTCTCAATATCAATTCTCAGTTTCAAAATCCTATTGTAACAAAGCACAAAATTCGAATGGCCACTAAACGCAAAAACTTTACTAAAAGGAAATGCACAACTCGCAACATTTCAGCACGTCGTCAGAATGCGATTTTCAAAGCACCAAAAGTCGGCGGAGTGCGAAGTCTGAATCAACTTAGCAGCTGGGAACTATCGCGCTTTCAATCGGCTCTAAATGCAGCTGCTAATTTAAGCAGGAAGAGGCGGCCCAAGAAAACGTCATCTAAGAAATACAAAGGTGAAGGCCAAATGACAGACTCGCCGTCCTCGCACCACAATTCGTTCTTCGAATGTGTCGAACTCTTCTTGTATATGATGAATATGAGAAATACCGATGACAGCAGCTCCAACGATAGCGATGATAGTCTCAGTCAATTGCAAGAGCAATCCCAATCTAATGGATATCTTCAAGAAGCCAAGAAACTCGTATCTCAATAGAATAGATTGTAACAAAATGACAACAATTCATATACTTAACAATAGACACCTTAATGTGTACAATAATTTACAAGATCTTAAAGAAAGTAACTAAGAAAACAAGATCAGCTGCTCATATTACGTATATAACAAGTTTTCTGATATGTGGTGAAGTGACAGATTCTAACATCATGACCAAATTTGTTTGAAATCGGTCAACTTTATCATAATGCTGTCATAGGAAAGATCGGTTCAAAATTAAGTTTTAGTATGAAAATGTTTGTGTTTCAAGAGATATCTCAACCAAACTCACCGATTGGGAATTTTCTATTTTTTTATACTTCCTGATCATATTAGTATCATATAGTTCACTAAATCATACGGATATCATATGAGCAATTAGTTAAAATTATAATGCAGCTTTCATCAAGCCTTCGGTGAGCCTAATTGGCACAGGGTATTCTACAGTCGAGTACACTCGCACCAACCGCACCTTGTTTCTATACCCAATACTTAAAAAATAAGTAAAAGGGGTTATTGTATTCGTTGCAATGTATGTAACAGAAAGAAGGAAGCATCTCCGACCCTATAAAATATATACATATATTCTTGATCAGCATCAACAGCCGAGTCAATATAGCCATGTTCGTCTGTCTGTCCGTCTGTGTGAGGGCCTAAATATCAGAGACTATAAGAGCTAGAGCAACCAAATTTGGCACACAGAATTCTATCAACCCCACGCAGATCAAGTTTGTTTCAAATTTTGCCACGCCCATTTCCGTCTCCGCGAATTGCAAAAAGCCGTTAATGTTATCTGTTAATTAATGCTATCATCCTACTTAAACGTAACAAGATCGGACAAATACAAAGGTGGTAATGGCTGATTAAAGTTTCAATGTAAGCAACGAGAGTGCCTAAAAGCATGCAATAAAAAATATTTTAAATTTATTTAAATAAGTAACGGGTATCCTAAAGTCGGGAACTCGACTATAGCTTTTCCCACTTGTTATTTGACGTATGTATGTTTAATTGGAGTTTGATAAAACTATAATTATCAACAAGTAACAACTACGTACAACAATTAAAATAAACGTAAGGAACTGGAATATATGCGGATTACCGTCACACACTTCCTGGAATTTTCTATTGCTTGCGACTGCGACCGATAAGAAAAAGAATAGCTCAATAAATTTTATACCCTTTACTCGTAGAGTAAAAGGCATTTCGAGCTCGTTGCAATGTAACAGAAAATTGGAGGTATATCCGAAAAATATATTTATATATAGAAGTATTATGTTTTAGTGTCTAAATAACGCAAGGCCTCTAATCAAAGTAAGCACTTTACCGATATATTTAAGTTAAATAATACTAAAATATATCTTAATTGAGTTAAGGGTATTTTTTAGTCGGGGACTCGAGAGAATTTAGAAACCAATTGAGCATAAAAGAACAAAGGACAATCTAAATTCTAATGTTGAAAAGGGATCGACTTCAGTCTGATTTGAAGTCTAGCCCTGTACAGTTTCCTTTCAAGTGTTTATATTATACATATATAAAATGAAGCTTAGAATTCTAATATACACATACATCAGTGTCTGTACATCAATTAGAGCTGAAGAAATCCCCAATTGTGATTACTTTGATACAGTCGACTTGACTTACAGCGAGAAACTAACAAATGGCTCTTACAAATATGAAGGAGCTGTGATTCCTCCCGATCAAACTGGAACCTACAACTATAAGATCCTCTTTGAGGGTACAAAAATAACAGTCGAGGATCACTTAAGGGGATGTGTGTGTAAATTTAAGCCCTGCATTCGATACTGTTGTCATCGACATCGACTTGATTCGGCTGATGAAAGCAAATGCACAGAAGAGTTCAACGATTATAAAGAATATATAAAACTGGAGGATGGAACCCAACGGGAAACAAGCATAAGGGATCAGTTTGTGGTACAACCAGGAATAAGCATACAATGTAGTAATGAGATTCATTTAGTACCCAACGACGTACACGCATATTGGAATCTGTTTGAGGTAAGATAAAACTTCGTAACTGATTTTAATTAACACTTCTGTTCATGTAAACATATCTAGAATGGTACTCTGTATCGATGGAAGGATGATGTGTATCTCTCAAAACGAGATTATTGCTTACAGCCAACGGAGTTTGCCATTGAGTTAGTTAGTTACAGAGTTTTGGTTGTAAACTGCTTAAAAGATGAAGACAACAACAACAACTATGGTAAATATTTCTATGATTTTCTTTAGATCTATTAATCTATTAATAATTTAATCTTCAGTCAAGCTAACGTCCATTCTTTTTTTACTGCTGACAACATCTGTTTACATATTTGTGATAAAACTGCAGCACGTTTATGACAAATGTGGCTTTTGTTATTTGATTTGCTCAATGGTTAGTCAACTTATAAATATTTTGAATAACAACGAAAACTTTCTTTTGGGCTTCATCTGCTATTTTGTTGGTAAGTCGTTGCATATTTTATATATACATATGGAAAGAAGTGCTTAACATATGTTTTTTAGCCTGCTCGAGCTATTTCTTCAACATTGCAACTTATTTGTGGCTGGTCGTAATGTCATTCGATTTTTGGCGAAACTTTGTTACTGATATGTTTGTAACCGCTCAATATAACAAACAATCGCGGTTTTTAAAATACAGTCTGTTTGTCTGGGGAATGGCATCTGTGCTTCTTCTAATCACAATTCTGGCAGATCATCTGCTCGATAATCGTGATATCGATTTTAATTGGAAAGTGGGCTTTGCCTACTACGACTGTTCTTTGAAAGGTAAGTAAATCT
>JBAMBL010000533.1:0-38189 GCA_037043405.1 Drosophila subquinaria
GAGTAGCAGCGACGAGCAGCAACGACGGCATCAATGTTGCAAAGACGACGAGCAACAAAGATGCAAAGACGACGACGGCGAATTCGCAAGGCGGCGAATAAGAAGAGAACGATCGAGAACAAAGGCAACGTGCTGCACGGTGGCGGCAACGAGCAAAAAGTCGGTTACGAGAGTTCAACGAGGAAGCAGCTAGAAGTTCGGCCTAGTGTGGTTGTGAGAACAACGAGCTTGCTTCATAACGTCGCAGTTTCTGGTGAAATTTAATTACTTGTGAACAAACATTATACCTTATACTTAATCATTGCCAATAAACTTATTACTTAAATATAAAACCCCACATTTTGGAGGCTCGTCCGGGATAAGAACAAAAGTGGAAATGAGCAAAAGTCGGAAAACTTTTAATCGGGCGTGATTAAGGAAATGCGTATTAAGTCGAACTAAGGTGAAAAGTCGAATTAAAGGTGAAAAGTCGAACTAAAAAGTCGAAAGTCGAACTAATTAAAGTCGAAGTGAGAATATCATTTTTTAAGCAATGGCGTGCTTAAATGATTTCATCAGTGCAAGTCTGCGTGCGAGCAAAAGAGAGTGCATAGCAGCATTGCATAAGTTTGTGTTCGAGGAAGACGGGGACAGAAATAACAGAAAAAGGTTACGCGAATTTTCTGGTTTCGATTTTGACGAAAACAGCGAAGAATACGATTCGAAGAAAAACTACGCAGTCAATAATTTGACGCACAGTGATCTTGTCGCAATATGCAATGTGTTAGGTATCAGCTATTCGAGCGTTGACCTACACTTACATATTTTTCGTAATTTGCGTTCGGGCAGCATATTGGCGTACGGCGAAGCGCGCGACAACGAAACTGACGACGAATACGAAAACGAAGAGGACAATGAAGAAATCAACGCTTCGTTTGAAACGGCGGCACACAGAAGCGTAGAAGACGTTGCAAAGAATGACGAAATTAGGCAAGTCGCAGCTGCAAGAAGTAACACTGTGAGAAACAATGCGATAGAAAGAGACACGATGATGACGCCACGATTTGCGATTAGCTTCCGCGATGTAGAAGAGAGCATCCGAAGTTTTGACGGCACTAATACTATTCCAGTCGAAGTGTGGATAAAAGAATACGAAGAACAGGCGACATTAATGCAATGGAATGAGTTTCAGAAGTTTTTGTTCGGAAAAAAGGCATTAAAAGGAATTGCAAAGTTGTTCGTATTGAGTGAAAGAGGACTGAATTCATGGAATTCGCTCAAGCAGGCCTTATTAACGGAGTTCAAATCGAGTGTGACCAGCAAACAAATTCATGAGCAGCTCGCAGAAACAAAACGAGGCAGCAATGAGTGCGTTTTTGAGTATTTCTACAAAATGAAAGACATTGCATCACGTGGTGAAATTGCAGATGACGCGTTCATTCAGTATGTGATTGACGGTATAGACGAAAAACGAGTGAATAAAACAATTTTATACGGCACAAAAAATATGAGTAATTTTAAAGAGAAGTTAAAGTCCTATAAAATAATGATGGAAAAAGAAAATCAGGTGGAAAAAGAAAAGTCGAAACGCAAAGATGACAATGTAAAAGAAAAAGACAAGAAAAACAATGGTGTAAACAAAGAATTTAAGAAAGACCTGAAGTGTTATAATTGCGGTGAAAAAGGGCATATGTCGAATAATTGCCAGAATAAAGAAAAAGGTCGAAAGTGTTACAGATGCAACAATTTCGGGCATATTTCCAAAGATTGTGATCAAATCGATAGACATGGTGTAGCAACGGCAAATGCACGTGGATTACAATCAAACGTCGATTTAACTCGGAAAGAAGTCGCATTTCACAATAAAAAGTGTCTCGCGTTGTTTGATACTGGCAGCAAGTTTAATGTCATACGCGAAGACTTCTACTGTGACATTGGCAAGCCTAAGTTGGAAGGCTGCAGTATCGTGCTAATCGGATTCGGTAACGATCGTGATTCGAATAAGATTAGACCAGTTGGACATTTCAAACGCACAGTATTGATTGACGACGCAGAATTTCTATTAGATTTTTACGTGGTGTCAAGGCATCGCTTTGCCCTACGTCGATGATATAATTATCCCAGCGAAGACGGAAGAAGAAGCTGTACGAAATCTGAAAGAAGTTATCGAAACATGCAAGGAGTACGGCTTAGAATTGAACATGAAGAAATGCAACTTTCTGAAGACGCGTATTCAATTCTTGGGCCACGTAATCGAGAATAGCAAGATATATCCATCTCCAGAGAAAATAGAAGCCGTATCGACGTTCAAAATGCCACAATCACTTAAGCAGTTAGAGAGTTTTCTGGGGTTGACGGGATATTTTAGGAAGTTTATTCCGAATTATGCAGGTATAGCTAGACCTTTAACAGAGTTGACAAAGAATAAGGCGAAATTTAGATTTGATGTAGCTGAAGAGAATGCCGTGAATATTCTGAAAAAACTGCTGACGGAGAATCCAGTATTGAGCATTTATAATCAGACGTACGATACTGAAGTGCATACAGATGCATCGATTGATGGCTTTGGGGCAGTTTTATTGCAGAAATCTCCAGACGACGGACAACTACACCCAGTCTACTATATGTCCAAAAAGACTACTGACGCACAACGTAAATATAGTAGCTACGAGTTAGAGATTTTGGCAGTTATAGAAGCGTTAACGAAGTTTAGGGTGTATCTGTTAGGGATTCATTTTAAACTAATTACAGATTGCAATGCTTTTACGAAGACGTTGGAAAAGCAAAACTTATGCACAAGGGTGGCGCGCTGGATCCTGTTCCTGCAAGAGTACGATTATGCTGTAGAACACCGTTCAGGAATAAGAATGAAACACGTCGACGCTCTCAGCCGGTACCCAATTATGACGATCACAGAAGACAGCATCAGTATTGCCATACGAGATGCACAGGCTAAAGACGAGAAGATAAAGGCTATCAAACAAGTTCTCAGCGACGAACAGAGAACATACGACGATTATTTTCTAAAGTCTGGTATGCTGTACAAACTTGTACAGGACGAGGAGCTTATTGTAGTACCCATGGACATGCAGAAGCATATAATAAGTCGTGCACATGATAGAGGTCATTTTGCAGCCAAGAAGACGAAGGAGCTGATTTGCAGAGAATACTTTATACCAAATGCTGAGGAAAAGATAAAAAAATATATTGAGTGCTGTATTCCCTGTATTTTGATGAACCGTAAACGAGGCAAGCAGGAGGGGCTACTACATCCACTCCAGAAGGAAGACGTTCCATTATACACATACCATATTGATTTTCTGGGACCACTTGATTCGACACACAAAGACTACAAACACATCCTGGCGGTAATAGACTCATTTACGAAGTATTGCTGGCTGTATCCGACGAAATCTACTACAGCAAATGAAGTTATTACAAAGTTGAGCAATCAGAGCATTATATTTGGCAATCCAGCTTTTATAATCTCGGATAGGGGCTCCGCTTTCACTTCGCAAGACTTTGTGAAGTATTGTGAAGACGAAGGAATTAAGTTGGTGAAGACGACAACAGGATTACCGAGGGTAAATGGTCAAGTTGAGAGACTAAATGCTATTATAATTTCAGTGCTCTCCAAACTGAGTATCGACGACCCCACGAAATGGTACAAACATGTCGGCAGAGTTCAGCAGGCTGTTAACTCAACATTTACCAGGAGCATTGACACGACGCCTTTTGAAATGCTAATCGGAGTTAAGATGCGTACCAAAGATGACCTCGAGATTCGTGGCTTGATCAACAAAGAAGCGGTAACAATCTTCAACGACGAACGCAGCGATCTGAGGGCAAAGGCAAAGGCTCAAATTGTTAAGCTGCAAAGCGAGAATAAGATGACCTACAACCTACGACGCAAACCGGCAAGACGATACGATGTTGGCGACTTGGTAGCGATTAAACGAACGCAATTTGGTAGTGGCTTGAAATTGAAAGCTAAGTTTTTGGGACCCTACCAAGTTGTTAAAGTCAAGCATAACAACGCCTACGATGTACAGAAAGTTGGAAACAGCGATGGGCCAAAGAATACCACGACGACCGCAGAGTACATGAAGCCTTGGTCCATTGGTGGCGACGGCGACGATGACGACGACGCATTCGGGCCGAATGCTTAGTCAGAATGGCCGAATGTGGGTTGTTGTATTGCTGTGTACACTAATCCCAACCGATGCAACAGCAAAGATCCCTAGACAACGACGAGCAAGCAGATGAGCAAGATGAGAAACAACAACGAGTAGCAGCGACGAGCAGCAACGACGGCATCAATGTTGCAAAGACGACGAGCAACAAAGATGCAAAGACGACGACGGCGAATTCGCAAGGCGGCGAATAAGAAGAGAACGATCGAGAACAAAGGCAACGTGCTGCACGGTGGCGGCAACGAGCAAAAAGTCGGTTACGAGAGTTCAACGAGGAAGCAGCTAGAAGTTCGGCCTAGTGTGGTTGTGAGAACAACGAGCTTGCTAACATCGCAATCAACGGTGAAATTTAACTATTTGTGAACTAAACATTATACTTATACTTAATCATTGCCAATAAACTTATTACTTAAATATAAAACCCCACATTTATCAGAATTTTATGAAAACATTTTACCAAATTTAAATGATTTTCACGTTCAATACAATCACACTTGGCACCCCAAATTACAAGCTAACAGTGCGTATACGCAATGCCAAAAATGCCAATCCGGCCGCCTCTTACAACAACACAATGTTAACTATCTTCATAACTTTTGGTAAAACTCTCAGTTAGCGTTGCCTAACATTATTAGCCAAAGGCATTTGGCCATCAAAATAACACAAATACCCAAAGTGACACACAAATATTTCAAAGACATGGAGAGAGAGGCAATATTCGAAGCACACACAAAAAGACACACTCACCAAATGGAGCACAAAACCTGTGAGTTTGTGGGTAGAACAATTTTACAAATTGTATCTGGCATTATTAAAGTGGCTAACGAAAAGTATCTCAAAGATGCGCGAGCAGCGGCAACTTTAAAAATGTTGAGACCGGCAAAAAATGCTCGATTACGTACGAGTATATGAGAATGGCTGCTGACAGGCAAAAGAGTCCTTAAAATATGCGTAACTGTTGCTAAGCAATTTCTTTGAGGTGTACATACGATGCTTTGTGTGTGTTAAAGCATTTTGTACTTCCCAAAAATACGAGAACATTGTTGCTAAAATTTCTCATGTTTTACTTGTCTCTCCTCCTGTGTGTGTATGTGTGTGTTGTAAGTATAATGCAAAGTGGGCAACACTGTACACCACACACAGAGGGAAATGCAGAAGGAGGCGTGGACGTGGGCGCGTGCTTAGGGCTCCGTCTAAGTAACCACATGTAGGAGGCGTGGCTGTTAAACATTTTGGCTTGCGACAACTGAGCACAGTTTAAATTCACTTAAAATTCAGCTTTGCTTCCGCAGGCGTATCTTAAAGATACGTAATTTCAGTTGAACTTTTTTCAGATACCCACACACAGACACACACACACACATTAGTAGACTTGCTAGGCAAACATTTGTATTAGAAATTTGAGGCTTGATTGTAAGTCCTGAGCATTATTTACACTCAATTTACCTGCTGCTTTTATTTCTCGTACGCTTCAATAAGATTCGCCCCAAAAAGTATACTCACTTTAAATTCATTTCTTTACAGCTCGTAAACTTGGCTTTTTATATTTGGCTAGCCCTTTGCCAGTTGCCATTTGAATCGCATATGGTTGGTTAAACGCAAAATACTTATTCTCAAATCAATTGGAACACGACTATCGACACACTTTTCACTTGAAATCTAAAGGTAAGAGTTGTTTATTGAAATTGAAAAGCTGTATTAAACACTAAGAACATATGTGATTAATGGTCTATTTATGCGCATTATATGTTTTTCAAACACGATTTAAACTAAATGGATTCATGTGATTTCAAGCAAAAGGACTAATAAGAAAGTATCACTTTTTTGGTGCTTTAAATTATTATTTTTAAAATAAAAATCTTTATAAAATAATCGATTTTTATTCCCTGAGTATCAAGTTTTGCATATGCCATACATTTTTCATACTTCAAGTCTAACATTTCACATCCTAACAACTTTTTGAGCATGTACAATAAATTGTATTTAATAACTATAGATAAAATACTCGAATTTCAAAATTCAAAATAAATTCAAAATTATAAATATATGTAGTAGCTAAAATTTTGTTTTATTCACAATATCTGCAAGATTGTTTATTATACATTTTAACATATTAGTATAAATTATTATATTTGATGAAATAATTTAATTATTTATTTCTGAATTCTAAAGCACAAAGCACGAATTAACTGAAGTTATTTAACTTTCACTAGATTTTAAAGCTATTGGAAACCGCACTTCTTTAACAATTTTGGAAACTGTAAATGCTGTGAATTTCAAAAACAAATAAATAATAATAAAACAATGAATAGTAAAAAATATTAAAGTGTCGTTATTGCAATGTTTCTTAAATATTAAAGTTGAGTTTCTTAAATATAATTTTAACGTCATTGATTTGTGATGAATTGTTAAGTGTGGTGAACTTGTAAATGTCGGTTGTTCTAAAAATGACTTGAATATTATTTCAAAAAGAAAGATATAATTTTAACTTGAATTGCTTATTAGCATAATGATTAGAGATAGACTGACCGAATTGCTTGCTGCCCGAGAAAAGTGGATCAGCGAGGAGGAGGAAGAGGAAGAAGGACCAGAACTTGAAAGGGACATGGAAATGGAATCATTCATCGGACTCGTAGAAGAAATTCGAAAACTGCTCCATAACCTCCAAATATCAATTGTTGAGGTGCAAGAAAAGCAATCGGATCTATTGTCCTCAATACAATGTGATGCCAAAGCCAAACAGCAGCTGCATATTTTAATGGCCGACATTCAGAAGAGCTCAAATACTGTTAGTGAGAAGATCAGAGCAATTGAGGAAGCTTTTGAGGAAAAGGAGCGACTGCTGATTAACTCAGCCCTTTTGCGTATGCAGAAAATGCAGCACTCGGGATTACTTTTCAGATTTGTGGAGATTATAACCGACTATAATCGCAGTCAGTGCGAATATCGTGAGTGCTCCAAGGCACGAATTCAACGTCAGCTGGAAATCACTGGACGTTCGATAAGCACCGAGCAAGTGGACGATCTGCTGGAACAGGACAACCCTTCGCTGTTTTTGCAAAACCTCTTCATGGACACTGAAATTTCAAAGCAGATTATGCTAGACATTCAGCATAGACATGCCGATATTATAAAACTGGAGACATCCATCAGGCAGCTGCATTCTTTGTTCACGGATATGCAAATTCTCATTGAATCTCAGGCCGATCTAAGCAATTGCATTCAGTATAATGTGACCAATGCCGCAGAGTATGTGGAGTTGGCCAAGAAGAATACCAAAAGGGCGGTCAAATATCAAATGAAAGCTCGTCGTAAGAAGGCATTCACATTGATTTACTTTATAATATTGCTGATTATCATTGTTGCTTGTTGTTTCGTATTTTTTTTAATCATGTAAATTAAACAGATATAATTATTACTCGTATTATACCCTGGATATGGCTCTAAATATAATATATATTTTATTTAACATAATTTTTCATATACATTTCGTTTTGCTTTTAATATATACATATAATATCAGAAATTTTATCAGTAATATTCACTCATTTAGCTTTTTTTTCAATTCAATAAAAAGTATTATAGATTTTAATACAAATTATTTTAGGATATAAATTATATTATAGAATGTCTTGTACTTAATTTATAATCTGTATAAATTCAACATATTACTCAAAACATGACATTATATAAATGACACATATTCACTAAGCAGTAAAAATATTTTAAATTAAACTATACCCATTCTTAAGCATAAATACTATTTTTGATTTGTTTCTTTATTTCAAAACTCTAGTGAAATTATTGTAAGAGTTCTTTAAACCTATAAATCTGAAACTATTTGCTGAATTTTGGTACCTTAATAAAATTTCCTAGCTATTAAAACTAATAAAAATAGTTTGGTGTAAATTTTCATAATATTAAATCTGTTTCTTTTCATATAAAACTAAGCAAAATCCGAATTGCTTTGTCAAAAAGTTGTAAGCGAAAAAATCTTGTTAGAGCCCACTTGCAAATTCGAGCTCAGGGGACAGAGAAAGAAAGAGTGAGAAAAAAGGAGTTGAATATGGGAAAACTTGCTCTTATATCTCTTTCAGCTAATTCCAGCAAATTACTAAAGATTTGATCTGCTGGCTTCTAATAACTACATGCCTGGCTATTATAAAACTTTTTCCAATTTAAAAAAGTTTTTCGCATGGAAATTCGCTTAAAGAAACAAAACCAAAAAAGAGACGGGAAAATGCAAAGCCAAGGACACACGCACATGAGGAAAATGAAACGATCAAAATGTGGAAAAAGTGAAGCAATTTACGAGAACACGTCCAGCCATTATGAGTGTCAGCCAGAGTGTGGGCCAAGTTACTACCTCATTTGGAGGGTAGAAGGAGGGGGGAAGAAAAGGGGAAAAGAAGGGAAAGTTGCTGGAAGAGTTGGCTGACTTAAGAAATTTCATGCAAATGCAACTTTTGCTGCAACTGGGAAAGAGTTTGTGAAAAGGTTTATTTGATGCTGTTGCTGCTTGCCGCTAAAGTGCATGTGTCCTGGCTACAAATGTTACCGAGAGTCCTGTGTGTCCCACTGTAGCCTGTCGACTGTCGCCTGTAGCCCGTATCCTGTATCCAGGCGCAAACTTGCAAGGACAGCATTTGAATTTGAAATTGAAAACAAGTTTATAACGTGAATTGGCAAATATAACTCTCAATGGCGTAAGACGGGAAAGTGGAGCACAAAAAGGGATTTTCCTGCTGCCACGCACGACTGACATAGTCAAGCACACACACACACACACACACACGCACACACACACATTTATGTACATAATAGCACACACTAAGCTGTTTCATATTGACGCACTTGCTTCTCAAGTAGCAACTCTCAAAAGGACTTTGGACTCTGGTCTTCTCTCTCTTGGTTTGGACTTGAACGACTTTTGGACGCTGCAGGCGGGGACTGGCTTTTGTTGTAACTGTGTCGCACACACACACACATACAAAGACACACACACACACACTCACACTTGCACATTTGCCTTAGCAACTTTCATTTGCGTAAGTCGTTTTCAACGTCAACGCCGTGAGGCAAATTGTTTGCCCGCCTCGTTTTTCCATTCAAATTGCTTTCTTTTCGCCTATATAAATATAAATATGAAAGCAGCACACATATGTATATAAAAATGTTTACTTTTGTTATATAGAGCATTTACTATATGCATTGCTGATTTATGTACATTACTCGCATTGTGTTCCATTTACCTAGAGAAATGCAAATGTTGTCGATGCAGTTGCAGCTGCTTTTAACTTTCTGGCAAATACAGGTCAAGTTTCTTGTTCTTGAGGTGTGCGGTTTGTACTACATACAAGTTGGTCGTAACAAAATTTCCAAGTGCGTTTGACGCACGAACAGAAGAAGCTTTGATTTTGTTCAACATCAACTGGAACAATGCAAACTCTGGCTTTATCAAGGCTTTGTAAGCATTTCATGATTTATTGCGAACCAAGTGTTTTGTTAAAGTCAGTAATGTATATTTGTGAAAATTGATTTTAAAGTTTAATATTGAAACAATTATTTAGTGAAATACTTTTTAACTACTTACTTATTTTAAGATGCTCACATATAGAGGAATCCTTAATTGAGTCATTTTCAACAGGCAGGAAGAAAAGAAAATATTTGTAGTATACAGTCATATACATATGAATGAGCTAAGAGTCCAAACGGTTAGAGCTGGAAAGCAATAAATTTGCACAGAAGTTGAATTTTATAGCTTCGGTGTATTCTTAGAAAAATCGGGTTAATCGGAATGTTTTGCGACCAAACATCTGTTATTTCGCACGTTTTTCTCTTGAACTTTAATAACGGTGCTCAGCGGGTAGTTTAAAACTATCACATTTCCATATGTACAATCGAATTCTGGCTAGTTTTTTATATACGAGTATGTATCGATTTTTTATGTGCACAAGCTAAGCAAATACCCAAGAAACTGAGTGACTAAAATAATAGAAAATGACTTTACAACTCGTTGCAAGTTTAGACTGCTAACAACTGTTAAATTAATCGGCTCATAAGCAGCTGACAAACTATTGATTATGACGTTTCGGTGGCATATAAAAAGGCAGAGCTCGAGTTAAAAATTCAGTGCAGTGCAAGCAGTGAAATTGATAGCAACAAATTCATTAAATAATTCTTTTTATAAACAAAACACATTGATCAACATGAAAACTATTTGCCTGTTTGTTTTTGTTGCCGTTATCGTTGGCGTTCTGGCCGTCGATCATGGCCAGCATCAGACCAAGCCTGGCGATGTTGTCCAGTGGACCACGTCCAACTCGAAGGGAGCTGCCACCTTGAATCAGACAAGTCCTGCCAAGCAGGAGACTGGATTCAAGACCTCAACAACAACTGCGGCAGCAACCACAACAACTGCTGATGCCGCCAAACCAGTTGATCACCCCAAGGAGCCCGCAGTTCCTGCTCCAGCTCCAGCTCCAGCTGCAGCGCCTGCCAAGGACGCGGCTGAGGCTGTGACCACCACTGAAGCTCCAGCTCCAGCAGCTGCTGCCCCGGATGCAAAGGACGCCAAGACTGTCAAGAAACACAAATATTAACTGAAATGGGACAAGGATATGACAAGCATATTGACTATCTGAAATGGAGAGGATTATAAATTTTATTTCGTATAATATTCTCATCAGCTTTATATACAATTTAATTCATTGTTTTTCTTTAATATATAACCATTAAAGCAACATGCATCCACTGGTTTGTTAATAGTTATAAAAGTGAAAGGATTACATGCTGTAAGCTAGTTTGACACATGTTTGGCTATTTATCGATGGAGATGACACTCAATAATAAAGCATAAAGGAAATATTTGTTGCATGTGCGATTTTAAATCAAATTAAATGAAATATGTATATATCAGCAAATGCTTATTTAGAAGCAATAAAAGCAGAAATATTTAAAAGTCAAGTCATTTATTAAAATGATATTAAATTAATTCGTATTATACTTCACTAACTCGAATTACCATTATCCGAGAGAAAAGTTCAAGTTAGGGAGACTTCGAGTTAGGGAATTTTTTTTTTTATTTTTTAGAGCACTTTTTTAGAGAACTTTCAGCTTGTAAAAACTGAGTTCGATTGCCCCCGTCATTGTAGTCAAGCATGTGTTTTTAAATTCCTAGGAATGAAACGCAAAAATGTATACCCGTCAATTTAAAAAAAAAAAACAATTTTATTCATGATAAATTATGAACTTTTTAATTCGTTTTTTTTATTTTGTCGGTCTTACAAGCTTACTTAAAGAATAAAACATCAGAAGCTAGGGATAACAATTTTATACATTCAAATTGCGAACTGTTAATTTTTTTATAGTTAAAGTTAAACCAAACTAAAAACATCAGAAACTAGTTAAAAAAATTCATTTACTTCAAATTACTTTTACTCTTACTTTACTACTTTTACTTGAACTTTTAAATGTTCTCTTACTCTTTAAGCTAAACAGAACTTAAAAATCTGAAATTAGGGTATGATAATCAGGCCTGTTCCGGTTTTCACTTTTCATTTTATAGCATTTAGTGAAATGCATTTATTCGCTTTGCACTTAACCTAAGAATTTAAAAATGATCGTTTTTCACTTTATCCGACTTATACTTATCAACTCAAAGTGATATCAATCCGCAGAATTTCACCGAAATGATATTAGAGCAGGTTAAAGAAATTCACTTCCGCAAAATCTTACCGAAAGTGAAAACCGGAACAGGCCTGAATATTTTTTTTATATTATTTTTCTAAAAAAGGGGCTTTTAGTTTGTTTAAGGCCCTATAGTGATCATCGCATGTTAAGTTGGTGCTCCTTCTTTATTGATCCACTTTTTCCACTGACAAAGAAGTAAAGCTATTTCACCAGCCTATGCAATGCTAATGCAATCTTTTATCAAATTGTCGATAGTCGATGATAATAGTTGCCATATCCAAATTCTACCCGATTTTAAGCCTCAAATGGCAATCTATCAAACAGTTAAACAGCTTACCTTGTAATCGGACCGCAAGGACATCACGTATCCTTTTCACTGCAATAAACACCAATGGCTCGGTTAGCGATAAGTTGGACGGGATAAATGCTGCATAACTAACCGACTAAGTAACAACTAGGAAAAAGCGCCATGTGTCTGCCATTGTATCCTGTTGTCCTGTTGTCCTGTTGTCCTGCTGTCCTCTGTGTTTACCTGCAGCATCAGTTCGCTGTCGGCATTGCGGACAACTGAAAATTTAACAAAACCAATTATTTGATTTTAAAATTCCATTAAAAGATATAAAAAAGCAACGGAGGATGCAACAGCGAGCAGCAAGGACGCCAAGGACGAGCTGCTGGACTGGACTGCCGCCTGTTGTGGCCGCCTGTTGACACGCCAGGCCGCCCTCAAGTCAAGGAGCAATGGCTTTGTCTTGGGACAGATAAGCTGAGCACAAAAAAATATAACCCGAAAGGGTTTAGCACGTGCGGAAGCAGCCATAAATAAAACTCGCACTAGGTGCTTGGATGAACAAAAAACAAAGAATTGGAGAAAAAGGAAGCAGGACTTGGGGTAGAACTGAGGCTGGGATGAAGACAAGGCTAACGACGCTGACAGGCGAGCAGCATTTTAGACAGAAGGACACTCCTGATAATGGCTGACAGCCAATTGTGCCGCTTGGGATTGAAAGTAGTTTTCCGTTTAGTTTAGAAATTATAATGGAAGTATCTTTTGCTTATTGGAACTTTTATTTTTAAGAAAGAACTGGTAACTTAAACAGTATCCATCTTATTCGGATTATTAAAATTATAAATATAGTGTCTTTAGCTCAATAGAATGTTAAGTCATACAACATTTATGCATATCCAAGATATTGTTAGTAATTTTATCTTAGTAGAATTAGTAGAAATATCTATCAGTTATATATATTTTTAGTTTATTAGAACTGTTAGAAATAATGCATTTATATTTAAGACAATATAAATTATCTGTACATTCTAAATATAATCTTTTGTATCTCAAACTCAGTCAGTAATAGTTGATGCTCTCTTCTACCTATACCGTCTTCCATCTCGAAGTACACATCATTATTTATCCACTAGTTCTTCACTTTGCTACTTGACATATGACAAATGCTTCAGCTGTTTTTCGCAACTTCTCTTTCGCACGCTCTCTGCTTGTCTCTGTCAGTTGCAGCAGCCGTGTAACTGTTGGTAAAATGTCAACAATTTATGTGCTAGCTTCTTGTTTATTAGCAACTGACAAAGGGATAAAGCGTTGGCAGCTGACCGAACAACGGGGCGTATGAGTAACATAAACTGGACTCCAATTAGGAGACAGCAGATGTTGTCTCTCTCTCGCTTTCGCTGTCTCTGTCTCTCTCAACAACAATGCCGTGACATTTTACAATGTGTGTTATGTTGAAAGTGCCACGCCCACAGCTGCCTTACTTCTTATTTTTATTATTTTGCAGGCACTTTGCCTCTTGCCACGCCAGCTACACTTTGCGCCAAAGTGTAATTGAAATGCACATTGAAACTTTGAGTATAATGCTCTTACAAGCTTTTTTTTTCTTCTTTAGCAAAACTATAAAATACATTTTATATGGGAGGCAGCAGCAAAGTACATAAGTAGAAATTATGTTCGCATGAGGATGAAGCTGATGCAGACGGCATAAAAGTCAGACTCAGACTCAGACTCGGCAACAACAAAAACGGGATGAAGGAGAACAAGAACAAATGCCAGAGCAAAATATGATTTAATAGTAGAAAGTACTTCCTCTATGCTTCGTTCGCACTGCATCTGTAACTTTTTGCCAAGCTGCTTTCTGGCCGTAATTTTGTTAGCGAGTCAAGTCAAGTCAAGTTGAGTCAAGTCTGTTGAGTGAGCAGCAGAGAAGGATATAAGAGAGAGAGGGAGGACTCCTGAAGTTTCTGCGGTGGCTAGCGTAGCATCTGACAGCCGGCTGTCAGTTACTGTGGCTTACACAAAATTTAAATAAATTGATGAACGGCTCGAGGCTGACTATGAAGCATCTCTCAGTTCATAGTTCTCAGTTCTCAGTTTACAGTTCTCAGTTCTTAGTTCTTCCTCCAGCAACTGCAGCTTCGCTGTTGATTTGCTTAGCCGTTGGGCTTGTTAAGATCCAACGATGAATTCTCGTTCATTTCTTTTTTGGGGCAACTGTGCTGTAAACTTGCTGCAAATTGTATTAGAGACTTGATGGAATTCAGCTGGCATTGCCCGAGGCGAAGACAAGTGCAACTGCAACTGCAACTATGTCTAAATTGTATTATGCATAGGCAAATGCCAGGCACAGGCATCCAGTCATTCAGTCATCCGGGCACCAGGCACATGTTGTTTGAAATGTGGTAACAGCTGCCAGCCGGCTTAAATGCTTGCTGGGTGGCGGCAACAATCCCGGCCTATACTTCATGTGGCTTGCGGCTTCACATACGCCACATGCAGAGTGACTATGAAGTCATAAGTTCTAAGACGGTAAATGAAAGCAGAGTAAAATATCGATTGTTATATATAATTTTGCTATCGTTTACTCTTTTAATTATTCAAATGATGAAAGATTTATTATTATTTAAAAAGTATATTAAACTCATTTTAAAATATTTCCATAAAAGCAATCGATATTTTTTACTGACAATAACGTACGCTCGATTTGTTTGATTGTTATGCAAGAATATCCATGGATTGCTTAAACTTAAAGCATAGTACGCTCTAGCCGAAAATATTTTTGCAAGGCCAAAACTCCATATAAAAAAAAGGGTTGCAAACATGCTCGAAATTATTTTGTAAGGCCATTTCTAAACCTATGTACGCTGTACCTAAATATGGGCAGCTCAGAATATTTTCGGGCGTTTTACAACACTGTTTGGTCAACAGATGGCAGCTTTATTTTGACCTTTTAAAACAGCGGTGGGCACGCTAGGGCTCCGGGAGCCAGCGGTTGCTCCCGAATTCAGATTTTGTGCCCACCGCTGTTTTAAAACATCGATTGAATCTTTGTTTTGACTAGTCGAAATCTTTTTGAACAGAAATAAGGACCAACAAGCAGCAAAATAAAAGCCGAATTGAGATCTTTGAACACAAAGAGCGAATAAGACTGATTGAAGAGGTGCAACAGAGGCCAATATTGTGAGATTTGACCGACAAAAAACACGTTGATCCGATTTTTATAATTAATAATTTTTAATTTAATAATTAGGGTATTAGTCGCTGCCACTTCTCTCATCATGTCTATTTGTTAAATTTTCTCTATTTTGTTGTGCTCAATGTTATTTATTTATTTGTTGTGCACAGCTGACGCAACAGTGTGACCACAGCAGCATAAGACCAACAATCTCTCAACTTTTATGTGATTTTTGGTATTATGCTGTAACACGTGAAGTTTGTAAGGCCGGACTTCAAAACATCGAACATTTCGAGCGTCCAAAATGTTTTCAGCTAGAGCGTACTACGCTTAAAGCTTAGTACGCAAGCTAACTAAATTTTACGCGGCGTAAAGTGCTCAATATTTAGCTGTCGACGAGCGTAAGCCCAGTGTTGCCAATGCAACACGGAAAAATAACAAAAAGTTGAGTGGTAACACTATGCGTCAGCGGCGGTTTATTTTAAATTTGAAGATTCTGAACTGATTTGGATGAAAGAGGAGAGAATAGGCAGTGAAAAATGCAAATTAAAGTTAATAGAGAAAAAATATGCGATGCCCCGCAACCACAGCGCGTGTTGGGTGCACCCATCGATTTTGAACTTTTAATGAGGATTCACCATTTGTGTTAATGAAAAAAATACCAAAATATCTATAAAAGCCATTTTAGCTTACGTTCTTGCCTATAATCTACCAATATTGTCATCGTTATTGACCAAATTTAATTAGTCTTCATAGTTTTCACTTGTGTGCCAGACATTTATCTCCAGTATACCCAGCGAAACTCTAAACAGTTTAATGTTTCGCTGGGCCTGTAAGCAGTGCTGCCCATTCTGTTATTTTACTTAACAGCTCTGTTATTTTATTTAGTCTGCGGACACCCGAGCGTAAAAAATGTCAACTTCTTCTTCTTGATTTTACGCCAGCGTTTTTTTTATATGGAGTTTGGGATTACGCCAGGCCTTTTTTTTAGTTTGCGTACTATGCTTAACACTTTAATCTAATCGATAACCAGCGCTCTGAAGTATTTTAGAGCCATTCGATGATTTATCGATTGTCATATATTCATCGATTATAATAAAACTCGCATCTATAAGATAATGGATATTTGGTTTACGTTGTTTTATGATTCATACAGTATGCTCACTCCGATAACTTATCTATAAGTTGTTTAAAACTTAACTCTTTATAAGTATTTACCACCTTTCAGTCAATGCGCTCTAATTCACGCATGATTAATAAATGCACTACGAAACTTTCAAAGATCTATCACATGACGCATACGCCTCGTTGTGCACTCAGTGTGCCACACCCACAACCCCCGCCCACGACGTTTTACTATAAAACGCCTTTTAATCGAACGTGTCATTAAACTTTCCATCAATTTGTGACGCACACGAACAAGCCGTAAAGTGTCTTTGAGAATTTTGTTCTGTTTTTTTTTACGCTCTTCCACTTTTAAGTTGGATATAAAAGTTTTTTCCACCCACACGCACACTCGCACACTAGCACACACACACACACCCACGCTTATAAACAATTTAAGTCATACATGTGTTGTTTTTTCAACACAAGACAAACAGAGCTAAGCTTCTCCCTGCCCTTGTCTCTTTTGACACCCCCGCTTAACAGTTTTGTGCAGCCAAAACGTGTTTATGTCTGTTCATTGTCACATTTACTTGTAAAGTTTTCTTTTTTTTCCTAACCCCTTCCCCGGGCATCGGAATCGCTGCTGTTACTGCCACTGGGCCACAGCCACTGCCACTTTGGGCCAGGCCAAGAGAATGCTCCTTAGACATGTCAGCGACACAACAGACACTTGCAGTCTGCACCAGAGTCGAGGCGAGTCGAGCGCGCTGACACGGCGATGGCAGAATGTCGAGAGGGGGGTGAAAAAAATTGAATGCCACAGCGAGGCAAGGAGCAAAACGGAAGCAAATAAGCACAGCACAGACGACGATTAAAAGTGCAGACATCGCTGGGACATAAACAAGGCAGAAAGTTGTAAAAAACACATAAACAAAGTTGGCAGGCAAAAACTAAAACAAAAGCTGCCTTCGACCTCGAGCTCAGCTCCAGCTCCAGCTCCGTCTTCAGCTGCTCTCTCCGTCTCAGTCACAGTCTCAGTCAGCCAAAAGAATTTTTTCTCGTTCTCGGCATTGTCGTCGTTAACTTTGAGCCAAACTACACACACACACACACTCACACACATACAGTTAGAGAATCGGCATGCTCACAGGATATGTTAGGCGTCTGTCGATTTGCAGTTCAAGGACCAACAATAACAGCTGAGAACTGAAGACAGAGACAAAGTTTGGAGCCTCTTTCTTTACTAGAATAATCGAATTTAAACATAAAATTTAGTGAGTAGTTACTTTTAGTTTGCAAAGGTAATTGTCAATTTTAATCACAACTTTAACATGTTGTTAAAAATATATATACAGGCCTGTTCCGGTTTTCACTTTTTATTTTATAGCATTAAGTGAAATGCATTTATTCTCTTTCCATTGAGGTTAAGTATTTAAAAATGCTCGTTTTTCACTTTATCGGACTTAAACTCAACACCTCGAAGTGAAATAAATCCGTAGATCTTCGCCGAAATGATATTAGAGCAGGTTAAAGAAATTCAATTCCGCAAAATCTTACCGAAAGTGAAAACCGGAACAGGCCTGATAAATCCATATTTGATATTTCTAGCAGTAAGATAATATAAAATATAGTGCTGATGCGGCTTAATGAATAAATAAAATTTAATTTACAAAAAAATTAAGTAATTAAAATAAATAAAAACAAATCAAATAATTATATATATTTTCTTTCTTGTTTTTGCCAATTCAAAATATATCTTAATGGCCAAATTGTTGAACAGGAGCAAACATTATTGACGTAGATAAACTACGGGCAATCAGGATATACAATTTTTTGACAATAAAAATTGTCAAGTTATGTTCTTGATTACCATAAAAACTATTAAGTGATATAGCAGCTACTGACTTCTGATCCCTAACAAATAGTAGATCGATTTTAAATTAAAGTTGACTCCCCCTATTCTTAATTTAAAATGTAAACTTGGTCAAAAGCGATGCAAATATTGTTATGCCCTTTTATTGTGCAGTTGCGGACCGATCGTTGTTGTTATTTTTATTTTTTTATGTTTTTATTTTCATGTTGGCAGCCAGGAAACGTCTGCTTAGCGGTTGCATTTCCGCGTGGGCATCCTGTCGTTCTACTGCAGTTCCTTAACAGCAAACACACACACACTCCCACACAGCCAATACGAATATATAAATATGCATACGTGCGCATAGAAGCCTTTTCCCTCTCTTTCTTTGTAGTTTTGTAGCCCTCTCGCTCTTTCTAGTGCTGCTTCAAGCACTTCAACCCACTTGAGAAATAAGGATTACAATTTCATTTCAATTTCCTGCTTCTCTGCTTGTTATGCACACAAACAAAATGCAGCCAAGAATGACAGTAGCTACTTGCCACGCCCACAGCCCAAAAGTGGGCGCTCCTCTGCAAGTGTGTGTGTGTGTGTGAGTGTGAGTGCGTGTTGTTTACTCAAGGCTTAAGGTTTGAAATGGATTTGTTTGACTGGCAGCAAGCCGACTTGAGCACGACTACACACTGAGCAGATAGTCTTCCCCCTTCTCCATTGTCCCTCCTTCCCCTCTCTTCTCTCCTGCTGAACACATGTCGTACACGCTCAGCGCCATTTAAGCTATTTAACAGCTTCCTTGAGCTGCAGTTTTCCTCTTTGCTTGCCTAGTTTTCAATTTACTTTAGTTTTTACCCCCGACTTGCATTTTGTTTTTGTTTTTGTCCTTATCTCTGTCTCTGTCTCGGTGTCTGTCTTTGTCTGTGCCATGGCTATGGCTTAATTAGCTTTTGTTGGCTTGGCAAAAAGTTTTTTCCAGTATTTCGTTTTTCGTATTTTTCTTTTTTTGTTTTGTCTGCTTTTGGCCTTTATTATTATTTTCAAGCGTTTTTTAATTTGTAATTTTTATGCCGCTTCTTGTTCCTTCATTCCTTATCATCATCATCATCATCATTATTATCATCATTGTCTTGTTCTGTGCCTTGCTGCACATTAAGCGGCTTCTACTTTAGCTGCAATTGAGTTTGGAGTGTAATGGCCAAAGTTTAATGAGAATTGGGTAGTTAGTTGGCATTTAAGTTGGCTAAGTGAAATCGTTTGTGGTTCAGGATCGTAACTCTCAGCTGAGATGAAAAGAGAGAGTGAGTTAAAAAGAGAGAGAGAAATGTTAAAACAATGCAATATCATTTTAATACAATTTTACATTATTATTTCTTATCTGTTGCGCTTAGAATAGTTTGAATAAGTTATTTTCAGTGATTCAACAAAATTCAATTTAACATATTCTTTTATCTTTTAGCAGAGGCCAGACTTGTTAACATTTGTTTTGCTTTTTTTCTGAATATATTTCCCCATCAAGTTAGTTTATTCTTAATAAAAGCCTTCGAGAAAACTGCATTTTGTTTAGACATGTCTTCAAATGCCAGCAGAGACGTGGCTTTCGTTCTGTGTAGTGCTCACTGTAGTGCTGCAAACCACACAACGTCCTCCAGACATTCCAGGATTAATCGAAGCAAAAGTTTGGAGCTCGAATAATGTAACTAGGGAGCATTACCTTCCGCAGTTTCCTGAATTGAATCGAGCTCAGGACTGGAGCGTTCAGCTCTCAACGGTAGACGCACCAATAAGTTTTGAAGATGACAAGACACAACAAGGGAAGGCTCAATCAACCTCTACAATATCACCAATAACACCAACATCAAATCTGAAACATAAACGAAGGATGAAGACTACACCAACAACGACCAGGACAACCACAAGAAAGAGAAGCAAGAAGAAAAGTACAATTGCAAAAGCAAAAACAACAAAAACAAGCAAGCATGTTAGAAAAAATAAAAGTACGAGAAAACCAAAAAGGAAAACAACCGAAGGAACTACAAAAAAGATCCGCACGAATCAAAATGCTAGAGATCATAAAAGAAAACGAACAAAATCATCTACGAGAAAAGCGAAATAAATAAATAAAAACCAATGTGCTAAAAAATGTGCTGAAAAATGTAAAGATTGAAAGGAAATAAAACAATAAATTTGAAAACTGCAAGTAAATTATAACATTCCTTAATAAATCAAACATTTACCACGAAATTTAATGTAATTAAGACTAAGTTTTTTCAATTTATACTCGTTAATGTGGCCGAAAGCCTCTGCAGCTAGCGCTATATTTTTTCGGTTAGTTTTGGTTTTTAAGCTTAACTATCAATGTTAATAGATAAATAAATAAAACAATAGATTACGTTAAACTATATAGCCATGAAATATCAATCAAATCAAGTGTATTTCAAAAGAGTTGCTAATATGTTGCTGAAAATGAAATTTTTTTAATAAATTTTGCAATTTGTCTAAGCAATGCAGATTTTTATATTTTTTATATGAAACTCTTTAAAAAAAAATAAAATTATTATAGACATTTGATTTGAATTGTAAAAATCAATATTTTCAAATCAACAGATACTTATTCCTTTATTTATTATTTATTTATCATTTTATTGGTACAAGTTGTAAGGAATTTATGAAAAACTTATGAACAACATAATACAATAGATTTTAACTTATGATTGGTATTCAAATTATTTTAAAATAACTTATAATTAATTTTAACAATTTAAATCTTAATAATTTTAATAACAATTTTTAAATTTACTTTCTTTTGAACTATTTTATATATATATGATAGATAGTTTAGTTTTAAACATTGGTGAGCTTTTAATTGTCCTTAGGTCATGTGGAATATTGTTCCAAATATTGCTCTGACGATAAAAGTCTATGTCTAATAACTGTGTTCGTCGTGAGGTAGAAAAATTAAGTTTTTCATATAAGTAATTTGGTTGTTTTGTGGTTATTATTTTATGCAACAATTTTAATGCTCTGAGATTTTGTTATTAATATTTTCTATGATTATTAAGAACATTTCAACAAATATAATTTTTATTGTATGCATGAATATAATAAAGTTAACAGAAATGAATTTGATATTGTAATTGTTTTAGGTTTACTTAAAACATTTCCATTAATATTTATTTTATTGAATTAAACTGCAATTGCTTGACACTTGATTTTGATGTTGTCGTCTATCTCAACCTCCATGAATTTTATGTTGAGGTCCTTGGGCTGCTCCCACAGCAATCTATTTATTATTTTCTATTTTGATGCCAACAACATGAGCTTCGTACACTCAATTCCATAAATATTCATTGATAAAAACCAAAAGAGAGGAAAGGAAGGAAAACAAACAATTCAAATTCAAAACTCTCGCCCTTTCAAAAAATAAAAGACAAACGACACAGAAAATTGTTACATTGCAATGGGTAAAATTTGCTGTGAAGCTCGTTGGAAATGCCTTTTGTTTTATAAATTTGCAGTATGCTGGTGGCATGCAGCATGCAGCATGTACGATGTGTAGCATGTAGCATGTATTGAAATGGAACACATTTTTATGCAACAAATATGAATTGTGTGGGGAGTTGGTGTTGAAGCTGCCACAGCATTTTGTGGCGCTGAAAATCGGGCATTAGCGTTTGTTTGATTTAGGTCAGTGCGACTTTTCAGCGCCCTATGCCACGCCCACTCTCTGTGGAGCTTACACAGTGTCTCTCTCACACACTCATTCTCTGAGAATCAACACTGAGAGAATTTCCGTCACACGGAAAGTTCCCAAACGAGGATTGAGGCAGGGAACTTGGGACTCAGAGGTGCAGGGATTTATCACAACGAATGTGGCTGCGTTTCATTTAAATTTAAATGAACAACGTTGAATTGTGTTTTGAGGCACTGAATGTTAGCCATGCTTCTAGCTGTTTTGGCTGTTGTTGTTGTTGCTGTTTCTGTGCTTTTAATCTGTGTCAAAATATTATCCATGTGTGTGTCTTTGTTGTGTTTCCTCTGCGTTGCATTTTAGTGCTGGGGAAAATGTTTTTCGACATCCATAAAATATACTACGTGTACCATAAATTTGTTTTTCCACATTTTTTTCATTCCCCTTCGCCTTCTTCTTCTCTTAAACTGCAAAATTTATTTATGTTAGAGTTTTACATTCAGAATGTTTTTGCTTATTGTTTTGTTTTCAATATTTGAGCAATTTTTGGCGCTTCTGTGATTTGTTAGTGTGCTGTGTGTGTATTGA
The DNA here is from genome assembly GCA_037043405.1 of Drosophila subquinaria. Classification (NCBI taxonomy): domain Eukaryota; kingdom Metazoa; phylum Arthropoda; class Insecta; order Diptera; family Drosophilidae; genus Drosophila; species Drosophila subquinaria. The sequence continues at coordinate 22,561 of JBAMBL010000533.1, forward strand.
TATATATTTTTATTTTTATGGATTAGTTGCTGGCAGTGCCAAAACATGAATTGCTTGAATTAAATTTCCAAAGCGGTCGTTGAGAGATCACAGGCTTTCCCACAGATTTATTGATAGAGAAAATCCGAAGTTGCAATAACGAACTAGACGATTGAGAAGCATTTTCTAGGGGATTTTCTATGATCTCATTTAGGCTCATGCTCGTGATTAAGTTGTTACTATTACTAGATATAAATGCAAAGTTTTGTTTACTATTTAATTAGAATAAATTATAAAGATGATTTTGAATGAGATGATCATAAAGGAAATCGGAATAGTTTTAACAATATCATGCATACTGAAAAGAAAATTACTATAACACAAAATTCCGCTATTATAATACATTTTATTTCTAAAAATATTTCAGCATTTTTATTTTATTAATAACTTTGTTTGTCTTTTCAAAATGCGAACAATAACACCCTATATATCTTTATAGTTTATGTATACATCCCCACCTTATCGAGTGTTTTGTGTGCATTGAATGTTTGTTGTTGTTGTACAATAATTTATGACTAAAATAGTTAATGAATTGAAAAAATGGCATGTGTCAGCACAGCACATGAAATGTTTTTTATACAAATGTCCAGTCCTGTGGTGCCTGGTGACGATGTGTGGCTGTTTTCCCCCTCTCACTTTCCCTTCTCCCCACCCTCTGTAGTCTGTTCCAGTTGGTCTGCAATTGTTGTTGTTGTTGCTGTTGCTGTGCGGTCGCCTGGCTGCCTCTGTGATTGGCAGTTGCATTGATAAGTGCCACAGGGCCATAAAAATGTGCATGGCCAAAAGGCAGAGCAGACAGGCAGTTGATCTATTTTCATACAACTTCTATGCCACAATATATTTATAAATGTTGAAACTTGGTTCTGTTGGCCTGTTGACTTTCACCAACAATAACAACGACAAGAAATTTATGTAGTGGCTAAAAACTTAAAAGGCAGACAACTGCTTTTATTGGACTGTGACTCACAGTGGTCTGCTTTTAAATGATTAAGATGCAATCATCATTTTAGGCACTTATTGTAGACTCTATAAAAGATGGCAGCACCTTTACATTAACCACATTAAGCACACAGTCTTGACTCAAACACAATGTATTTCCTTTGGCTGCTGTTGTTGATTTCGACACAACTTTTGGCCTTGTCAAGGGCACAGAATTCAGCTTACAATGGATTACGAATGCATCGTGAAGCAGCATCAACACTAACGCTCATCAACATCAATAGAACCACTCGCAATGATACCAATAGCAGCAACACTGAAAGCACCACCCAACCACCTGTTACTACACAATTGACATCAAAAGCTTCGACTGCATTTAGGGCGACAACGAACATCTTTGAAAGATTCCTAACCAAGTCACACACCACTCGATCTTCAGTGCAGAATTTAGTCAATACAACCACCGAGGGATTGTGGGTTATGAGAACCACAGTTAACCAAACCACAGGCGCATCGAGTGTTCTACCAACGACAACAAAACGTAGCTATAAGCCAACTTATTTCAACATATTAACCAAATATACAACAATACCTACAGCAACAACAAGGACAACGGAAACAACAGCAAGAACAACAAAAACAACTTTTACTATACCAACAACAACTACCAGTACTATACCAACAACAACAACAACTAGTACTACACCAGCAACAACAAAAAAAACAACTACTATTACTATACCAACAACAACAACAACAACAAAAAAGACCACATCAACAACCACAACTACAACATCTGAGAAACCAAAATTTAATCTTACCTCAACTCATCGCCACGTTCTTCATTCTGGCCATCATTGGAGCCCTACAACAATAAAATCTATTGCCAAAAGCAATGCCAATCCTAAGCCTCATTTCTCTATAACTGTTGTCTTCCTGGTAGTCCTAGGAATATTCAGCAAATACATTTGAAGGATTTCAACTTGTTTAATAGCCGCAAAAAAAGAAAAGTATACATTATTTATTTATTGTACGAGTATAAAAATTTATGTATTCATAAAATAAAACCTACGAAATGTTGCATATAAATGTACAAGTTATTATAATTTGACATAACAAGTAACTAAGTAATATCTAGAATAAATACTTATAATAAAATAAAAAATATAACAAATATTATTATCGCATATATTTTTTAGCCCACATAAACAGCTAAAGTTTCTGTTAAATACATTTATTTTACTACTTGAACATTATTTATTTAATTTTTAGTGCTACTAATTACACTTCAATAAAAGCGTTTACCAACCAAATAAATATTTAGTTTGAAAAACAACTGCGAGCATTTGAGTACAATTGAGTACATTGAGTACGTGGGTTAAATGAGTTTTTTAATAATCATTTTAATTATAATTATATAAATCATGTTCGCTTTATTTCCATGGCATTTTCAATTAAAGCTCTAATTCATTTTCATTTACATTTTCACTATGATTTTCATTACTATTTATACTCTGCGTCGTTGAGGGCAAAAAATGTTAAAGCTCTGCAAAAAATTTGGAGCATCCAATTGGATTAAAGCAACGTAAAAAATTAGCCGAAAAAGAGCTAAGTCGATTAAATATATATGCATATGTGTATGTGCATGTGTAAATTGTTTTTTTCGACTGAATGTCGAATAAAATATGTCACAAACTGTTCATAAATTCATTTAGCGCATAAAATTGGCGCCAGTTGATGGCGCTCTGCGTGTGCAATTGCCAGTGAATTATTTAACATTTAAAAGTGCATTTCATATTTGTTTCGGGGCGACAGACCAAAAACGAAAACCAATCTATATATATGTACATACATTTATATATGCAGCGTGTTTATATATATATATATATATTAGGGTGTCCCTTATTTGGTCAAAGTCAATATTTTAAAACGCATACGGGCTAGTTCTGTTCATTAGGTCCTAAAGCACTCAGAAATAAATTTTTACCTCAATCGGAGTATGATAACCCGTGCCGACTTGGATCGGAAAATTTAAAGATTATATAGGACAAACAAAAAATTTTTTTTTTTTTTAGTTTTTTATTTTTTTATTTTGTTTATTAGGTCCTAAAGAACTCAAAACCAAGTTTTCACCTTAATCGGAGTACGATAACCCATTCAAATTTGCATCGAAACATGAAAAAACAGTATTTTAACACTGATTATACATTTTTCGATGATTTTTCATGTTTTGATGCAAATTTGAATGGGTTATCGTACTCCGATTAAGGTGAAAACTTGGTTTTGAGTTCTTTAGGACCTAATAAACAAAATAAAAAAATAAAAAACTAAAAAAAAAAAAAAAATTTTTTGTTTGTCCTATATAATCTTTAAATTTTCCGATCCAAGTCGGCACGGGTTATCATACTCCGATTGAGGTAAAAATTTATTTCTGAGTGCTTTAGGACCTAATGAACAGAACTAGCCCGTATGCGTTTTAAAATATTGACTTTGACCAAATAAGGGACACCCTAATATATATATTGCAAATACTATACTATTCAGCTATAAGTATTTTATGCACGTTTGCCATTAGCTGGCGCGTGATGTCGTCGTCATCGATGGGCGGTAAAAGTTTCTTCTGGCCAACAACAACAGCAACTGCGGCTGTTGAGTGTCAAGTTCAGCACACGAAATGTGGCAAGTTGCAAGTTGCCTGGCTAAGCGGCCATCAAAATGCGATGCGATACACGGCACTTGACAGCTGCGTTACGTATACGCCATGTGAGTTAAAGGAAAAAGTGGAGTTGTAGAAATAATAATCACCAAAGTCTGGCTGATGATTTAATACCCAACAGGCTATCATTGCAATACAAATATATGATTCAGATTTTCTGCTACACATTAAGTTTTTTATGTTTTTGATTAAAAATGTAAATTATATTTCAATTAAGATATTACTCATATGAATTATACTATAAAAAGGTTCACTATTGAAAATCCTTTTTGAATAAGTCACAAACTTCCTCACAGCTCCATTATGCCCTCGACTAGAGCATAAATAAATTTGCACGCAGCTGTTGCGATTTTCACCTTGCAAAACTTTGCATTTGCTTTACCATTTCCAAACGTCAAGTTCACTCGCTTTGCTTTTGGCCATGTTGACACAGCTGACGGGCAAAAGAAACCAAAAAACATAAAGAAAATATATATGTATATATAGAGAAAGAGCAACAATTCCAGCAGCTGCAACGTCTGAAACAGAATCAAAAAAAACACGTGGACTCAAAACTTTTTCCAACACACGGTGCCAAGGGCGTCGGCAGCTTTTCAGGCAGGGGGGGGCCAAAATTTTTTTTCACTTTCACAATGCCGCAATAATGTTGACAGAAATTATAATAATGTAGCTATAGACCTGAAACTTGGTACACTTAATGGGCATACCATATATAAAGCCTGAGAAAAAATGTAGACCGATCGGGCCATATAAGAAAAAGTGTAAAATATTTTTACAAATCTAAATGTATAGCTAGAGACCTAAAATTTGACATACAATTTAGTTAGGCTAAAATAGAATTTATACTTATTTTTGTTTTTTATCATCTGACTCCGAAAACTATTTTTAAATTTTTGCGCATAAATACACACTTGCATTATGTGATATTTCACGAAAAGAGGCAATAATGGGCAAAAAATATTAATACCATCTCATTATATTTATATTGACAATTAACATTGCGTTAATATAATTTACAACCAACTACAAGCAATCATACTTTTCTTTTTTACCACGGAACACAAAAATTTTTAGGTTAGAAATGCTAAAAAACATCACTTTACAGAAGCACATAAAACAAAGTTAAATCACATAAAACAAGTAATTCATGATGTCCTTATAATATAAATAGATACCTTTAATTTTGTTTTCCATCTTAATTTTCTTTAAAATTCGACGTACATTTCACTTGATAAAGATTTAAAATGTATTCTTATTTGCAACACGAGCAAAGTGAAAACCTGCGGTAAAATATTCGTTGACTTTCAGGACTTCGTAAAATAGCAGGGCTACAATTAATACTGTAACACCATGATTTTCAAGTGTAAAAAATAACTCTCTATAATATAACATATAAGGTATTCACTTGACCCTAGCAGCGTTGCAGGTTGAAAACGTTGCAAGCTTGCTGCTTGAACAGCGCTTTACGTGGAAAGCGTTTCGCATAATCAGCAAAATGTAAACAAAAAACAGCCCACTGTGATTATGTGCAACGCGCTGTTCACGCAGCAAGCTAGCAACGTTTTCAACCTGCAACGCTGCTAGGGACAAGTGAACACCCTAATATTGTTTTTGCATAAGTCTTAAAAAACAAAATTGACTTTCTGCCCAAATCTGGAAGCTAAATCATATAAAGTTATGAGTGTAGCTCATAACTCGGCTTTTCCCAGACTTAAAGCTGAGAAAATTTAAAGCATATTCGCTTTAATATTATTATTTAAATTAAATAAATCAATTTGGTTTATTAATAGTGTAAAATTTCATGACAGCACTCCAGGGATAGGAACTAAACGCATTGTTTTCGGTGTCATCGCCAACGGTTGGACTCGCTTCTTGTAACTTGGCGAACATCGGCGGCAATGTGACTAGAATTTCATCCTGGCCCACAAAATCAGGATTCGTTGTTAGTATAACATCCTGCGAAATGCCAAATGAGAAGCTCTCTGGATTCTCGGACTGGAAATTCAAAGAAGGACTTGTCTTAGCCATTGTTGCGAGAGTACAAAAAACGACAAATAGCTTTTTAAGCATTTTATTATTTTTCCTTCAGTATTGTGACTCTGTTTGTTAATTTTGATGAACTGTATGAAATTGGTATAGGTTTTTCCATTTTATACAATTAGAATTTTATAAACCTTCTGTTTTCTGTGCTTTGATAACAACTTAACAAGCTGCTTCTGTTGACTTTCTTGTTAATCGCTCTATTACGATTTATCAATAACATTCTTTCAAATGTTTTGTTTTTTAATATTTTATTAATGAAAGATTGCGTAAATATGTCCGAATGCTAAAAATTCTTAAGTTAAGTTTGATAACAATTATCGGCTTAGTATAATTTATCAATCAAAGACTGATTAACAAAAATGGTATTAATTTAAGAAAAAGGTGAATGTATAAAGAGTTGAACAGTCATGAAAACTGAAACGTTTTGGAACTGCTTTCGATTGAAATGTTTATTACATAATTTTTTCTCTTGAAAAGCAACATAAAGTATAATCCATTAACTGAGAAATATTAGGAAAGCCGGGTCTGATCATTATTTCATGAATTTTATTCCTATTTTATTAATATTCTCATAAGTTTTTTAGCTTTTTAATGTAGGAAATTAAAAGAAAAGAAGACTGAGTTTTAGTTAGAAGCATAGTATTTCTGCACATAATTTAAATGTAAAGAATAGTAATGACTGATAAGAGCATTTTTGCTCCACTTATTGCTTTAAGTGTTTGGGAACGAAATATTTTTTTTTAATATTTTTTTTTTTAATTAAATGCAAAAATAACATGAAAAAAAGTTTAAATAAGAGAAAAAAGTCTATATGGCTCATTTTTTGTTTGTTTTTGGCTCAATTAGATATTCTTAAGTGGCAACTGTGATGGAGAGAAGTAGTGTCGCTTTGTTGTCTGATGTTTTAAAGTTAAAAACTCGTCGTTTCTTCCAGAAACTCCACAAGTAACATAATTTAATAAACAAACTCTACAATATTGTCTTGTTGTAATATTTTATTTTCCAATACATTTTCAATAGTATTTCATTTGATAAGCATCAATTGGTGTGATATTTTAAAGGATGCTAGATCTGTACTTTCGGCCAAAACGCTTCTTCTTCTTCCTCTTGTCCTTGTTGGCCCTCTTTGTTGTTGTTGCCACTGTAGTTGATTCCAATGTGGTCGTTTCCGGTTCCAGGGTTGTCGTGCTCAGAGCGTCGCTCTTCAGTGTCTCAAAAGCCATGTTATCGAAACTCATGAAGGGCACGTCCATAGACTGAGATTCTTCGTTTGTGGACTTCATGAAGATGGACATGAGGCTCTGATAAGGCTCAGCCTGGGCAGCCACAAAACTTAAAGCGAGGAGAACAGCAATCGTCAGTGTCTTCATTTTAGAAATGTATCTTTTGCTTGTCGCAGTTGAAGTTGTGAGACAAACTGTGACTTGGAAATGGCGAGTCTTTCTATTTATAAGTCAAGCGGGGGAATTTGTTTTTTTTTATGAATCTGTTTTTTGAATTGATGCAAGTGCAAGTCATTTATAAAAACAGTTGAAAACAGTTGCCGATTAACAAAAGCTGTGTTAAGCCGTTGGCCAGTTGGACTATAAAAGCTGTCACCAATGGCAATTGGAATTCAGTTTGCATTGAACAGTTCTTGTGATACAATTAATATAAAATAAAATGCGCCTTCTACCAATTTTAACAGTTTCTGCCGTACTTGCTGTGGCTTTGTTGTCATTGCCAAGTGCAGTTGAGGCAGAGGCTGAAGCCGAGGCTCGAGGTGAAGCTGAAGCCTTGCCTGAACCAGTTCTGCCAGAGAACTCCGAGCTGAAGAAGCCAAAGCCAAAGCCCACGGGAACAACCACAATGTCGCCCAAGGACCTGTTCCTCATGCATGCCCAACATTCAACCACAAAGAAAGGATCCAACAATCGGAAAAAAGGATCATCTCGAACAACAACAACTACAACTGCGGCGACAACAACAACAACAACGACAACAACAACAGCAGCCACAACAGCAAAGCCCAAGAACAAACCAAATGCCAAGCCCAAGGCCAAGGGCAAGGCTAAGGGCAAGGGACAGGGTCAGGGCCAGGATAAGGGTTGCAAGACGAACCAGAAGGGCAGCCGCAAGAGTCGCGCACATTGCCAGCACTCGCATCACAACAAAACAGTTACCACCCACATGGACACGGCCATCAATGAGACAGCTACTCCAATTAATCCAGCTGATCCAATTGCAACTCCCACTGTGGACAAACCAGGCCAAGATGACACTCTGACCACAGCTGCCTTGATCATGGATAGATCGGTTAACGTCAGCCAGGAAATGGCGGCCAACGAACCACAGCCCAGCATTGTGCCATTCGATAATCCCAATGCAACCACCACAGTTTTGGCCAACGGCACTCTGAAAGAGGTCAAAACCAAGGCCGATCTCATTGCTCTCGATACCATCAATGGAACTAACGATGAACGCAATGTTTTCCCATAGGACCCGATCAGATTAACCAAAGACTTAGAGAATCCATACTTTGCATATTTATTATAATTAATATGTATGTCTTAATGTATAATTACTATGTATATTTATTATAAATATTATATTATGAAATATTTTAATTTAAATATATTCAAATTTATTTATTTATTGTCAGGCTAAAAGCAGCCGACATAACAAATAATTAAAAAACATAACATTAAACTTAAAAAATTAAAAATTTAAACCTCTGAAAGGAAATGAAAAGAAAATGATTGGAAATGAAAAGAAAATGATTGGCCCAACATTTGATGCTAGAATTGGGGAAAACCCAGAAAAACCCAAGCAGACCAAAATGATATTAATAAGTAGTAAGTTGGTTAGACCAGATAAACATGATAAAAATTAAATAATATTTATGTTATTTGATCCACAAAAAGTAAAATGAGAACTAAAGAATTCAGTATATGATTTTATCAGAGTCAACTTACATTGTTCTCAAACTGTGGCATTTGTTTCTCAAAATATGTCTCAGCCAACTTTTGATTAGATTCATTTTCCATTTTTCGCATTAGGAATATATGATTCTCCAGTTAATTGATGACAGCTCAACTGTTTATTGCACCGCAATGAATAAAAATTTAGAAATTTATATGCAGATAGACTGGGCTTTTTGAAATGCACAATTGGAGAAACTCATTAGCATTAAAATGCAATTACGGTCAATTAAAACACTTGAAATGTCCGAATTGTACAAGTCAGGCCAAATCCATTGATAATAAACATGCAATGCCCTCGACATGGATATATAGAAAATGCTAAATGCAAAATATTCCAACTGCAATGCACAAGTTTTGTGCAGTTGAAACTGAAATTCAGATAGCACAATAACAGAAAAAACTAGTCGGCGGGGCTACAGTCGAGCGCACTCGACAGTAGGAGACCCCGTACTTATTATAGAAACTTAAATAATCTTTATAATAAACTTAGATTCTTTTGCATATAATAAAAATTTGTCGCCGCTCGAATTAGCTTTCGATAAAGAAAATTTTATCAAAACCCAGGGAACACCACGGGGAGGCCATTACAAAAGAAGTTTCTAGCTTAACATAGGCATGTTAATTATATGTAAATCTGTGAAGTGCACACACCTACATATGCGGGCACGCGCCAAACAGATGAAATTTGTAGCTATGAATGTTAGCTACAATGTTTCATAAAATAATATATTTGACTGCAGCAAACAAAATTACATTTGTTTGGAATTAATGTTGATATAAAATCAATATAATATGTCAGTATAACTTTAACAGATAATAAAAAATATTTTTAAATAAAATAAATCTATTTTTGCTGGGAGCGAGTTGAACCCACGACTCCCAACTCATGTATCCGAAACTTAGACCTCTAGGCCACACCCGCATTGTTGCAAAGCACAAATGTGTTAAGATATGATTGATTTCTGCAACATCCTTTTAAATTTGAATAACATTTATAAAAACCATTGCTGATTATCTGCTAACAAATAATTTTATTAGACAAATACATTTTACTAAAATTTTTAATGTATGTAAATACCAAATTTTTTTAAAATACCATTATAACACAACAACAAAAAAAAGAAAAAGAAATATTAAAAACAAATATTAAACACAAAAAAAATTTGGATGTGCGTGAATTCGAACCAGGGACTTTAAACACAACTGAAGACGACGCCCTACGCATTGCGCCACAGGCTCGGTTTGGAAACAATCATCTTGTTATAGATTTTATTGTTACTGGACTGTAATTCAAATGTAATTGTTATCTAGTTGTGATTGTTGCTGTTGTTATTGTTGCTGATAAGAAATGGCAAATATAGGATAATTTAGTTTCTTAATATCTTGGCTGTTTATTATCCGATTGCGATGAAACTCACAGCAAATATGGAGAATAATATTATCTTCGTCTATGCTTAATAAGGAATGTGTATCTTTTAAATTGTCCTTATAATTAAGATTTTCTAATTTGTGGGCGTTTAAGGGGGCGTGGCCAAAATCTAAAACAAACTCGATCTGCTTACAATATAGACGCACCTACATACCAAGTTTGGAGTCTCTAGCTTTTATAGTCTCTGAGATCTAGGCGCTCTTACAGACGGACAGACAGACAGACAGACGGACAGACGGACAGACGGACAGACAGACATGGCTATATCAACTCGGCTGTTGATGCTGATCAAGAATATATATACTTTATGGGGTCTGCCACGCCTCCTTCTGCCTGTTACGCACATTTTTTTTTGTGACAAAGTTAATAGACCCCTATACTTTTTTAAAGTACGGGGTCTAAAAATGGGAAAAATGTGAAAAAAAACGTTAATAAATGCTGAAACGTGGCCATAATTTCTAGTTACTTTTCTAATCTGCTGATAATATTAGAGGCCATAAATTTTCGCATGCTTTCATAAATTGTTCGTGCATAAATTCTTGCGCTGAAATCTCTGCTACTGCCCCTTTTTCTTTCTCTCTCTCTCTCTCTCTCTCTCTCTCTCTCTCTCTCTCTGGCGTTATCGCTTTTTTTTGGAGCAATGAAAATATTGTTGGGTCCTGCAGCAGCTTTTCAAATATTCATTCATGCAAATTCATTAACGTACTTTTTTTTTACTTGGTCGTCGCGTTATGAATTCAAAGGCTGAACATTGGGCAGACAGAAAAAAGAATATTCCATATACGTATTGTATATTACGTATACGCCACCGCGAGAGATATGAAGAGAGAGATATAGAGAACAGAGCGGCTATGTAAAGTGGTTTGTTTTTTATAGCCGCTGCAGACGATTGAGTTTTCTTCATTTTGTTTGTATCTGTGTCTGTGTTTGTGTTTTGTCTGTGTGTGTGTGTGTGTGTGTGTTGGTCGACCGCCATTTTCCACGTAGGCAACTCTTAAGCATCGCGGAAAATGCTTACAAAATGTGTGGCAAAAATAAATTTGTTGAAAAAAAGCAGCTGCCGCTTCTCTTTTCTCTTTCCTCTGAGCCCCTTCCTACAATTCCGACTCCTACTCCTGCCGTTATTAAAAATACAACGTAGTAAATTAAAAAACTGCAGTGAAAATGCGAAAAAGAAAAGCTAGAAATGTTAGGAAAACGCAACAAAAGCCGGTAAAAATGTTCCGTCTGGACCATCGCTGTCTTGGCTGCGGTTTTTCCTTTAGTCCTGTTTCCCCAAACATTCGGAAGAGTCTTACTTTTATTTGCATTTGCATTTGCCGTTCGTTTCGTTTACGTTAACATTTTCACTCTTGTTTCGTTTTGTTTTTGCTTTCCGCGCGCATTTGCCGCTTTTTTAATTTCTCAACAAGCTTTTTGACGTCAAAATAAGCGTAATATTTAGTTGTACTCGGAAGGCAAAAGAAGTGGCAAAAAAAGGAAAACAAGATGAAAAGTATGTTTAGCAATGCGGAAGTAAGCATTTTATTTCGCTATGTTTCTCTTTCTTTCTCTTTCTCTGTCTATCATCTCTTTTAGTTTCTCTATTTGTTGTTGTTGTGGCTTTACTTTTTAATTATGCAAGTGAAAATGTAAATTTCCGTGAAGTGTAATAAGCATAGTTGAAATTTTTCGTCTTTGTTTATGAGCTGGTTTTGTTTATTCAAAATGAAGTGCACAAAAATAATGCTATGAAAATGAACCCGCAGACTTGTTGAAATTTGCATAAATAAAATGCTTAAATTAACTAAGAAAAACTGTTTTTCTCTTTTCTTTACAGGTGAGTTCTTTTCTGAGAATTAATTAACAGAATATGTGAGTAAAGAAATATGATTCTTTTGTTGTTAGTCAACTGCATTTAAGTACAAAATTAATATTTAGCTTATTGCAATTGCCAACTTTATTTTCAATTCAAGTTAATGCGAGTTCCAAAATTATTATGCTGAGATTAACAGATATCGTTATTGAATTTTAATTTCTAGCTGCTGAAATCAAAAATCAAATTAATTTCCAGCTTTAATTTCATTTGAATCCATAAGACTACTTTTATTGTTCAATCTGAAAATCTCTGTTTCAGCTGAAGCTATCGACCAAAATGTTTATTTCCCTCGTAAATAAACGATTACCACAATTTTTTATTAGATATGCTTGTAAATTTGCTTAAGTTTACTATGGTTTATATCATTTTTAAGAACATTTTCAATACATTAAACGATGCCACCAAAATGCAAAACGAAGTCGGACGATTGAGATAAATATCGTGCATAAATATCATAAAAGAAAGTGCCATAAAAACGCGCAGATTATCGTAGAATATGGCAGGATAACGCTTTGAGTATGAGGAGACAAACTTTGAGTTTCGGGATATCAGCGACAGTTTATCTCTGGGCAATTCTTGTGGTTAAAAGGAAGAGAAAGAGAGGGAGAGATGCAGGAAGCGGCCACGTCAAGGCATTATGAAATATGTAGAACGCCTAAAAATATGTTCGAGCAGAGAAAATTCAAAGCAATTTAGCGTAAAAAGGCAGTAGAAGCTGACAGGGAGCAGGCCAGATGAAAGGAAGTGAGAGATGGGGAGAAACGGAGAGAGAGAGAGAGAGAGAGAGAGAGTAAAGGCAAATTTCGAGTCAGCCTGGCGGAAATGTTGGTCGATTGTTGCCTGTGCGGAATGCCTTTGTGGCGTGAAGGCTTTCAAATCAAATGAGTGGGCACAATGTAAGCATCATATGAACGACAGGAGCAGGAGCCGGAGCAGGAGCAGTGGAATGTTCCGAAGGCGAGAAAGGGGGGGGGGAGATTGTCATGTCGGGGAACGACGCACGCCCAAACTAATTTATTACTTTAATTCGCGCTCAAAGTGGCTGCCGTTTGTCTGTTCCTGTTTTACAATTTCTGTTGAGTGCCAAGTTATAAATGATGCGTCATTCAGGACTTATCCACAGTCACCCTCCTTACTCCCCCCTCACTCTCTCTCTCTCTCTCTCTCACTCTAACCACTTCGTGCTTCCTTTACTATATCATATTATGCGGCAGCACGGTGTCGTAAATCGCTTTTCAAATGCTGCATCTATTGGCATTTGTTGTGTGTGGTGTGGGTGGCATTTGATTTTTATCAGTTTTGTGGCATCATCTAACCCAGTTTCCATTCAGCTGAACTAACCTTGTAAGCGTACACAAATTTATGTGTATGCAGGCTCCTCTTAACCATTCCTCGTCTCTCTTCTCACCACTTTCTATTCTACTGTCTGCGTCTTTGTGGGAGCTGCGCTTGCTTTGATTTATTGCATACTTCTTGGCGGATTTTGCTGTTTTGTACAACAGTTTTTTCGGCTGTCGTTTTTCCTTTCTTCTTTTTTTTTTGAGAGTTGATATTTTATTTTACTTTCTTCCCCATACTGACTTTGGCAAGCTGCAAAAGGCTTAAAGAGATTGCTAGTTTGTAATGCGTATATGTGAGTGTGTCATTGCTCTTGATTTACTGTTTGTTGTGATTTCAAAGTTTGTGGGGGAGTTGCGAAATATAGTTGTCTTTTCATGGTCATTCGAAGCCATGAGAATGGATTCTCAAATTGCGTTGTCACTGCGCTCAATGGAAGTCTTTAAATTTCAAGGATAAGCCTTTTAAAATTGATAATGATTTGATTTTTCTAGCAATAAATAGATTGTTTCTAGTTTAGGATTAAGCTGCAACATTTTTCTTAAACTTGCATTAAAAAAACTATGTTTTATAGACTTTCCATTTGTATAAATCTTTTCTAGTATAATATTGTATATTTGACTAATTCCAAATGCAGAATTGAACTTTCATATTTTTTATAATGCTAAACACTTTTAAAGTTTTCCTTTTTTTACTTATTCATTCATCTCTTTTTAAATTAGTTTTTTTTTATGTGCAGAATTAATTGAAAGTCATATTAAATTTAAAAATAAATTAATATATTTTTTCAAGAATTTTTTCCGCTTTGTCTATTGCATCGGAAACTGTTATGAGATTATGCACTTAAGTCCTTTTTTACTCCTATGTAAACTTTATTGGCTGCGCACTTCAGTCAGTTGGCCAAGTCCCACGAGTCGTATGTGTAATGTCAGTATAAACAAAATCTAATGCAAATATCACTTGAACTGCCACCTTATGTTCATCCCGTCACACACATTTCAAAGCCCATCCGCAAGTTGCGCTATAGACCAATAACCACTTAACACGTACACGACATCGTCGTCCTGCCGTTGTCCTTGTCGTCCTTGCTGCTGTCAAAAGCGCAAACAGCAGCCGAGCACAGCAAGAACGTCGACGCGCCAATAACAATCATACGCCCCATTGTGCAGCGCCAGAATGAAAACAAAAAAAAAGAGAAAAAACAATGAAATGGAAAAAAGAAAACTGAAATCAAATTTTCAACCTTCATTAAACGCTTTGTTGTCACCGAGGCAGCAACTTTAAACAGGTTGCCTTGTGGCCCTTGTGTCTACTTGCGACTTGCTCTTGATACAGATACTCCTGCTACTTGCTGCTCCTTCTTAACACTTTTTATCATTTAATCCTGCGGCCGCAACAGGACAATGCCAAGGCGGCTGACGTTTGCACCAAGCCAACGGTGGCGTGGTAATAAATTTTAAGGACATTAAATTTGTTAACAGCAATTTAACTATTAACGACAGGCAAAGGACAAAAATGGATTGTCTTCAAGCTGACTAACAGTCCAGACTACGGTCTGTACACTACTAAAAATCTTATATGTAGCTGTAACCACAATATAAATTTCAATAAATCTATGTTTTACTATTTAATAAAAACTTTATAAAAGTATTCAATTGAGGTTTAAATATAAATGTATTTTTTTTTTTTAATTTATAACTATTAACTTTTTATCTGTTTAATCTGATTAAAATAACTATTGTTGTTTTGTGCATAGTAAAATTGTCTAAAATTATAATATTTTGATCTCTTTGATATTGGCTTTATATTATATTTAAATATTTATATTTCTACATTAATTTTCTAACTTATTTATTGGAGTATAATAAGTTTCATGTTATTGCTATTATTATATATTTAAATTTGCTTAGCATTAATTCAATATTTAATCTCATATATTATTTTTATGTTTTAAATATTATTATTACAATTATATTTTTGCTTTAATTATTTGTTGCATTCATGTAGACAGATTTCTTTGAGTGTACTAGCTCATCCATTAACGGGGATTACCTTCATTTTCTTTCCATCTCCATCTCCATCAACATCTGCTCTCTGCTTTCTCACTTTCTTTCACTTTGGCTTGGCCAAGAAACGAGCTCAGCGTATGTGAATTTTAATTCGATGCAAAAGGCGGAAGCAGCAGCCTGGACGGAAGTGGGTTAAAAGTAACGCTCACACACACTCACACATATGCAGATGTTTGTCTACTGTCTGTCTCTCTCTTCACTTCTCTTCTCTCTCTTTAGCTGTGCTTTGTGGCTG
>JBAMBL010000535.1:0-23331 GCA_037043405.1 Drosophila subquinaria
AAAACAGGCTGATCGTCGTAAGAGGAAGTAAAAGTTTAAAATTATTTTATTGGCATAATTTTTCAAATTTGAAAAGAAATTTGTTAATCTTTTGGCTTTAAATAATACAAATTACAACAACCAAGTAAATGTTTGGTACACATGAAAACCATGCAAATCTACAACAAATCCTAAACAACATCCATAATAAAATTCCTCTCATTCATTCAACCAATTTTAAGAATTTTGTTATGTTGTTCTATGTGTATTATATAACAAATTTAGCCCAGACATGTGTATATCCTAAGTATTTATGTTGTAATACTTATATTGGGCTCATATTTAAATATTTAATGTGTAGCGTAAATAAACAAAGTTGAAGATGATTCAATAAATAAAATATTCACTACGTATTAATTATTATCCGACAAAAATAAAAAGCTACTCGGGCATTTACGATTGCCCGCGTTGATTGTATCGATTTGCGGAGCAATTTAATCAACCACCAAACAAATTTAATTAGGTAAAGTGCTAGAGCGACTCAAAGTGGTGCGCATTCATTTGACCATATGGGTTCACTTCGACCAATACGAAGCATGTCTCAGCCAACTCCGTTGGTGCAGCCGTTGTTGCTCCAGTTTCAACAGCTTTTCTTCATATCAAAACTGGTTGGTGTATTGCCACAGGATCTGGACAAGTTTCGCCATAGGAATGTGCTGGAGAAATCACGGAATGGCATGATTTATATGCTCGGCGTTTTGGGTATTTATGTGATCCTCTATAATCTACTGATTTACTCGTTTGGCGAAGAGGATCGCACTCTTAAGGCATCGCAGAGTGAGTCTAAAATAATATTTTGTTGATATTTGAATTTACTTATTTTGTTTGTTTAACCTTTCAGGTACTTTGACATTCGTAATTGGACTGTTTTTGACTTACATTGGTCTGATTATGATGGCCACGGATCAGCTCACTGCTCTGTTTAACCAAGGAAAGCTGGGAGAGCTCTACGAAAGGATACGCGTGGTGGACGAACGCCTTTACCGGGAACAGTGTCTGGTGGACAACAGCTGCTTTGCCAGACGCATTCGTATAATGCTCATAATGACATTTATTTTTGAGATTTCAATACTGATAGCTACATACGTTATCCTAGTGGACTACACCGAGTGGCTGTCGTTGTTGTGGATTGTCTCGGCAGTGCCGACATTTATCAATACCCTAGACAAGATTTGGTTTGCAGTATCGCTATATGCGCTCAAGGAACGCTTTGAAGCCATCAATGCAACACTCGAGGATCTTGTGATGGAGCACGAAAGGTACAAGGCCTGGCTAGCCGCCGATGATGGTAGTGTTGCCTCTGGTAATCGGACTCGAACTGTGGACAGCAACGATTCCCAGCCACCACAATATGACAGCAATCTAGAGTATTTGTACAAGGAGCTAGGCGGAATCGATGTGGGTTCACTTAGAGGCTCTGGCAGTAAGCATCGTAATAAGGTGGCACCAAGTAAGTAATTCTGCATATTTGCAGTCTTCCATTCAAATAAATTATCTTGATTTAATTGTATTAGTTGCCCACTCGCTGAATTCCTTCGGAGAGACGATTCCAACGGCTCTAAAGCCACAGCAGGTTAATCCAAATCCAATGATCAATGTGGCCCACGAGAGCGAATTGAGCAACGCGACCAAGGTGGAGGAGAAGCTGAACAATCTATGCCAAGTGCACGACGAGATCTGTGAAATTGGCAAGGCAATGAATGGACTCTGGAGCTATCCAATTCTTTCGCTTATGGCATACGGTTTCCTCATCTTTACGGCCCAACTGTATTTCCTATATTGCGCGACACAATCGCAATCGATACCCTCGTTGTTTCGTTCCGCCAAGAATCCCTTCATCACGGTCATTGTACTGGTGTACACTTCGGGCAAGTGCATTTACTTGATTTATCTGAGCTGGAAAACCTCGCTGGCCTCAAAGCGCACTGGGATTAGTTTGCACAAGTGCGGTGTTGTTGCTGACGACAATTTGCTCTACGAGATTGTGAATCACTTGTCGCTGAAACTGCTTAATCATTCCGTAGACTTTTCTGCCTGTGGCTTCTTCACGCTGGACATGGAAACATTGTACGGCGTTAGTGGCGGTATCACCAGCTATCTGATTATCCTCATTCAATTCAATTTGGCGGCACAGCAGGCTAAGGATGCAATACAGTCGTTTAACAGTTTTAACGACACGGCTGGATTCGTGGGTGCTGCCACCGAAATGGACAACGTCAGCTCCACTTTGTACGACCTGATGACCACCACAAAGATGACACCGACTAATTATTAAAACTTACTCTAAATTTGTTTAAATTACTAGGCACCCTTCTTTGCACTTAACATTGCTAAATATTCGTATTCGACACGAAATAAACAAATATCACGTTGCAGTTAAATCTTTGTAGAGAACTCGCGCTTCATTCAGTTCATGGAGCAGTTGCTTGTACGTATCATTGGCGCCATCATAGTCCAAAATGGCCACACAAGAGATCTGCGCTCGCTTTCGTAGTGCATAGGCCAATTCACGTCGCATCAGGGAGAAGCAATAGGGAACCTCTTGTTCTCGACACACAGACTTTAGCTCTTCTATCGTGTCATCCAGGCCACCTGTGTGTACATGTTCGTAAGTTTAGCAAGTATTCATATCGAGTTTATGTAACTCACCTTCTCCGGAACATGATTCACAATCAGGCGCCAGGAGCAGCAGTTTCACTTTATTAATGCGCATCCTGGACATCGCCTCTCGAAAGCCGACTACAAGTCGAGGATGCGCCCGTGCTTTGATTTCATTGTTGGCGTAGGCACGTTTCTGGAACCGTTCCAGGTCGTTCAGCAACTGAGTCGTCAACTCCTTCAGGCGTTTCGTAGTGCAATTATCACAATAGCTAAATTTAAAATTAATCAAGCAAAATATTCATGACTATGTTTATGGTCAGCTTGCCTTCTAAAGCGACGGGAATGAATTTGATGTGCTGCTGGCACGGAGTTTCCAATTGCCACTTCCCTTAAATTCGGTTCTGGAATGGACGAATTCGCCGCTGTCAACTTTTCGGTATGTGGAAGCTGAGCAGAATATCCACATGTCTCATCCAACGGTTCCACAACATTCTCGTCCTCTGCCGAGCGCAGCTTCAGCTGTCGAAAGCTCCGAATAATGCGCTTTAAGCGAGTAACACGCTGTTTGGGATGTAAGCGCGTTTTTCCCTTCCGTTTGGGATGGCAAGTGAATGAGTTTCTTGCTATAATCAAGTTTGGGCGCTTCTTTCGAGTCGTTTGTTTTTGTTTCTTGCGGGGCACAATAAGAAAGTCGAACAACGTACATTGCTGCTCCTTCTTGTGCTTATTCTTATATTTGGAGCTGCGTAGAGTCCTTGGCGCAGGGTCTCGACCTTCATGTTTCAGATCCTGATATGTATTTTGATCTATAATATTGAGTTTACCCGAACTTCTTGACATTTTAAGCGACGGGTTGTTAACTGTAGTATTTACATTAAGTTTATGTATTTGCGTTTCGTATGCCTCTGGTCACCCTACGAAATTGTCGTTGTTGCATTGATAAAAAAGGCGCAAATTGTAAACAAACCACTGATTCCAAAACAGTGTTGTGTAATTTGTAAATTTATTCAAATTTAAATTTCAGATTTATACGCTAATATGGAATATGAGTTTTATTTATTTGCTAAGCAAATATTGCTCCGCTTAATGTCAAACAACCATCTGGAATTACATTACTTTGAGAATTTACTAATTGCTAAAACTATACTTATTAGCGATCAACAATTAGATAAATTACATTTGGCTTATATCAATTTATCAGTTAAGTGAGCTGATGGTAAAAATTTACCCAATATTATTTACATGCTAATTAAGCTAACGGTCAGTATTTTAGTAAGATTTATCGAACTATAGCTTGATGCTGCTTTCGATGGCCAAGTGCATCTCATTGAATTGCTTGAGCTGTGACAATATTGAATCGCGCTCCTTAACAAAGACTTCCCAGTATTTCAGATATTGGCTGACGTGTTGAAGCACCAATTTTCCGGCAAAGTCCAAGCAACTGCGGGCATGTCGCATCCGCCGTCGGCAGCTGGATAAAATGAGGCGCAACTGCTGTTCCGGCTCCAATTGGGCTAATATAAAGGACATAATATTTGCAGTGTCCGGTCGAATATCAGCGGGAAACACGACACTGTCTGTTGGCCGAGATTGCGGGAATACGAGTAGAGCTGGAGTAGCCGGCATAGAGAGCTCCCAGGGCAAGTCATTTGCCTGGCTATCGAAGCGCATGAAATGCAGATCGGGACTTCGTAGCAAAGCTGCCACTTGCATCAGTGCCTGCGACATCACGGCGGAGAGTGCACAGTCCGGACGATGCATGTACACAACATTGGTGGCATTGGGACGCTGCAGCGCTTGAAGGAGCAACTGTCGATTGTAGCTGTGGATATAGGATGCATCCTGGGGGATGGGGATGATGGCATTCCTTTGCATCCGCGGCAGTTGACGGGCATAGAACTGCTTGATAAATTCCTTTAATGCCAGGTAGGAGAACGGTTGTTGTGGCGACATCACGTGCACCGCTTCTGCCACTGCATCCACAATGAACACCTGCACTGCGGATGCGTCTCGCTTATGACTGTGATACTGTTCTATGCCCAGCTGGTGCAGAAAGTCCCGGTACTTGGTAGCATCGAACAGCACCACGGCCAGTGAACGATTCTGAGATGGTTGCTCCGCTGAATGCTGCCACATCAACTGGCTGTATTTGGTGACCAGCTTGGCAATGCCAATCTTCAGTGCCGGTGTGCCCTGCTGGGCATGAGTGTGTGCCAAGCAGCGGTACCGTGTGTGCAGAGCCAACAGTTCCCTCGCCTCCGTCACCGCATGACTTTCGTGGGTGTATTGGGACCAGAGATAATTTAGGTAACCATTGATGCAATAATAATTGGCCAACACAGCTGTATGCGCTTGTAACGGGAGATGGCAATGACTGTTCAATTCATCTGTTGACTTCAGACCTCCGTACAGTTCTGGTGGCACCTGCATCAGTGACCATTTATGTGTTTTCCTGCCATCCGGCACATCCCGTTGCCAGTACTCCTCACAGTCAGCATTCTCCTTGCCCGACAGTTCACCGCTTACGACAAGTGGCATTGCCGACTGATGCGGGTGCATTCGTATTCCCATGGCCAGAACCGGCATGTGGCGTGCCTTTAGCGCTATTTTTACAGGCGTTCCATAGCCCGCTGCCATCAGCGGATTGACCTTGGGTCGCAGCCAATGCAAAAT
Organism: Drosophila subquinaria; assembly: GCA_037043405.1. Lineage (NCBI taxonomy): Eukaryota > Metazoa > Arthropoda > Insecta > Diptera > Drosophilidae > Drosophila > Drosophila subquinaria. The sequence goes on from JBAMBL010000535.1 coordinate 5,314, forward strand.
ATCCATGGGATGCCAACTATTCGACTCGTTGTAGCTGTGCAGGCCATGCCGGCTGTCTATGACCACCAATTGGGGCAGCGTCACATGTTGCACTTTGAACATCTGCTTCGCACTGGGTCCAAATGTGACCGCAAAGCGTACATTGCGCTCTGGATCGAATTCCAGCCAATGCAGCGCAGTTACGATGAATCGCTTATAAGCTAACCCATCGGCAGAGTCCAGCAATGCCAGGACAACGGCATCTGATATCTTCCAAAGGGCGCCAAGTTCGGCGGTACTGTGCACGCGATCAATTGGCTGTATGAGATTGTTCATGAATCGAGTTAGATCCTCAAAATGCCATGCTCCCTGATACTGCAGTCTCAGGTGGCGTCCATAGTTAACCATAAGAGTGGGCCATTTATCCGGATAGCCGCCGTTGGCCGCCATCCCAGGCAGCTGGCGATGAGTGCGGCTGCAGTTGCACTGCAGATGCCAGCAATCGATGGCTCCAAAAGATGCGAAGTCCTTGTAGTAGTGCGCCACGCCATCGTAGACCAAACGTGCCTGTCTGGCATCGCTCGACCACGACACGTAGTAGAACAACAACGATACCTCGCCGGCCGCTTCCACTTCTTGACGCACCTGTGATACGCTGCGTGAGGGACACTCGCTTATGGCAGCTGACTGGATAAATGGCAGTAGGCCGATGCCGATCCAAATGTTAATAAATACAATCATTGTGATAAATAAAGCAGGTGTGTGTCTAATTGAATTTTGAGTTCGAGCAGCGACAACATCAAACAGCTGACTACATAAAGTGACGTATTGAATTGAAATTTGCACTTTTGAGCGCTTTGCAACACTATTATTTTTGCGCTATCGAAGCTTCTTTTGGTTATTGAACCGCGCTTCTGTTTGTATGTCTATTAAAAAAATGGAAAACTCCGATTCGAATTGGCAGGATCTTAGGTAAGCACTAACTTGCAAATAAGTATACATTATTTCCAGCATTGTTACATTTCTAGGCCCCAAGAACGCATGAAATATTTGCTGAGAACTGGCCATTTATCCGATTGCAGTTTTGTCGTATATGACGACGATGGACAGAAAATCGTCTTAAAGTGCCACAAATTTGTGCTTATGAGGTATGAAGTGCCATTATCACATATATATGTACATATAATAGTAATGTGTAATTAACATTTTATAAAGCGTCTCGCCGGTATTTGAGCGCATGTTTGATGGCGATTTCGAGGAAGCGAGCATGCCGGACAATATTGTGTTGAACGATGTATCCGGACCTGATTTTCAGAAATTCATTTCATATTTGTACTGGCACGACAATCAGCGCCTGGATTCGTATGACCTGCAGTCATTGCAAGCGTTGATTTATCTGAGCAAGAAATTCATGGTGCCCTTTATGACCAACAAGTGTTTGAATGTGATCCACAGACGATTGGCCAACGGTTTGGATCCCGATGTAACAATTGATTTGTTTGAATATGCTCACCAGCTTGAAGATAATGAATTGATTAAAACTATTAGATCGGTATGTACCTACATATAAACATAAATAGAAATATAAATAGTAAGTGATGTTTATCATTTAGAAAATACTCGGCAATCGCATTGTACATTAGCACGGCTGCTGTGTTCGATCTTAGCTCGGATATGTTTTGTAAATTTATTGAGGACTTCTATGGTTGTGTTAGCGAGAAGATTCGTTTTCATACAATCGATCGATACATCAAAATACAAGGATTGGTGCCAAGCTCAGAACCGCCATCGGCAGATAATACTCTCAACGCCAGCCATAATGAAGATAAAAAAGTGAAACAGATGACGGAGGAACTAAACAATGTTGTCGTAGATGATAAAACCGAAGAACTTGCAGAAAAGAAGGATGAAAATGAAAACGAAGTTGAGAAATCCAGCGAAACACCTTCGGGCACAGCTGAAAAAGACCAAAGCGAACGCGAGCAAAAAAAAAGGGAGGAGTTTGTAGGTAAACTACTGGAAACCATCCGCTTTAAATCGATGACTGCATATGATTTCTGTTCCGGACCGGGCATCTCCAATTTACTGACTGTTGAGCAGAAGTACGAGTTCTTGGCGGCCATTTGCATTGCCAACCACAAAATGACATCTCTTTCTTAAGTTTAAATTAAAAGTATTTATCGTCGGATTATAAATTCTTTTGATTTGCTTTTCAATCAGATTGGTCAATTAAAAGCTTATAGTTTACGCCATTTCATAAAGTATTTACTACTCTCATGGAAACCTTGTTTGTAACCACTTGCCTTGGTATATACTCGTTAATAATTTTTTATTTAAAATGTGTTTTTATTGGACAAAATGGTATAAATGTTTAAATACAAATGTATAGAGTTTGCATAGCTATAAAATATTCTTCCTTCTATTGTGCACAAAAATTGGACGGCATTGTCACTGAATCGTTATAATCATGTAATTTTGTATTCTGCTTACTACGTTTACCAAAAGGGTATTCGTTTTTTACGGTACTATCTTATTATGCTAGAAGACACTTGGATAAGTCTCGAATTCAAAGGCACAGATTATTTTCGTTAGGGAATGATATGAAATTTGATTGATAGTTGTTGTAACTAAATGTGGTAGGCACTTTGTACTACATGTTTAAATAGAATGGTGAACTCAAATAGAGAAGATTACATGTTTCGAAGAGAGTGAAGAGTTAGTAGAGGTCTAAATAGCATCTTAAAATAACTATGGTTAGTTGATATGGACGGACGTGTATAAAAAGTAATTAGCTGCATTGCTGGCAAAATAATTCGAAATGGCAGATTAGGCATAGCTAATCTCATGCTCGTAGGTTTTCTCACGCATATCATAGTTGTCGGGGAGCGCATGATGACGCAGTCCGCAGAGACGCGGACCCCAGCGGAGCATTACGATGATCACGCCAATGACGAACAGCGCCAAAGCAGCAACGGCAGGATATAAAAAATATAATGCCATTATGTCGCTTAGATGTCGCTTTCACGCTTCTGTAGCTCCACGTATTCCTCTCGCTGGCGTTGCTGGTGCAATGTACGACCCTCTGGGCGTGGTGGGCGCTGTTGATGATGTGACAGATGTACAGGCTCCAACTCTTCAACGGGTATGACAACGGGTAAGTCGTCGGGGAACACTTGCTGGTGTGTAGTGGGCTGTAGGCAATAGAAATGCTTTTAATTTTGCTATCTTTGCACGTTAAGGATATTTCAACTTACATGGAAACGATCAAAGTAGGATGCGTCCTTGAGCTCAGTGAAGTCTAATGGGGATTGTTTGTGGGGCGTTGAAGACCAAATGGAAACCAACCAGCGGTTGCCTGTGTGCCTGTCTTGCCAGTACTTGCGATGCTTGGAGCAGCAGCCCAAGATAATATTTAATATAATTATCGAAAGGAGCACAACGGTGCAAATGGAAATAGTCACATAAAACGGCTTAAAGCTGCCGTAGATGTGTCCAGTGAAATACGGATTACTTAAATACGCTTTGCGTTCGTCGTCGATTGTGGACATAGTCCCACAAGATGTTCTAATTTGCTTTAATTACAAGTAATTACAACTGGTCTTTTACCGAAGTTTCCACTTGCTGTTCTACCTGCACACTAACACAACGCCGTATTGTCTGAAACGAAAGTAAACAATAAGAAACGTTGATGACGACGCGTTACTTTCAACCCCAACTAGCTCTTAAATTTTTCTTTTATGCGTGCAGTCAGTCACGTTGGGCGTGGCGTCAACGGCGGCGTTGCTTTTCTGGATGCACGAATCAACTAGCATAATTTCTTGCACTTACCATTTGCGATCAATGAGTGACAACTGCAATTCCAACTTAAAACACATTAATTAGGAATCTGAACAATACTTTTGCGTTTATTAATACAAATTTTATTTATTATTTCACTGATCCAAAGAATACAACGCCCAAAGCCTGGCTCATAAATAAGCTGAATTATCGATTTTAAAGTTACATTGCTGTACTGGAGTCGATACTTCTGTTGAAAAGCTATCGATCAATTTCCTGCTATACGTTTGCATACTTTTGGGCTGACTTAATGAATACTGTTTATTTTTAATAGGATCACTCAATTAAAATCAACTATTTGTTGTGCCTGTAACACTATTTATGCTCTTCATTAATATAAGTTAGCAAACAATAATATAAGTTAATTTCATTTTTCAAATCAATAATACAAAAACCTAATGCAATTTTTACTGCATACTTTAAAGGGCAAACAATTTTTAATGCTTATAAATCAAGTTTCAAATAATAAAGAAATATAATTACAAATGATTCGCAAACTGGCATAAAAAACAGAATAAGTAATTATGTAATTGAAGACATCTTTAATATTCAATTTCCTCGGCTCAAAACATTATCTATAACCAATAACTTAAGAAAAATAAAATATGCTGCATGCAATTCAATTGGCCAACACATCTCATTGGTCATAGGCCAGAAAATTATCATTCTGTGTAAAGTGACGGGCAAGAGCACGTCCATCATCTGTTGGCGCACTGAATGCAATTTTATCACGGGAAATTTCACTTCCGAGAATGGTGTGAAATTGCACAGCCTTGAGCAAGTTGCTGGCGACTTTCTGTCGACGGTGCAGTGGAGACACCCAAATGCGTGAAATGCCGCAGCTGTAAAGTTTAAATGTTCGTTAGTGAATAAATAATAAACACTGATAAAGCTCTCTGTTATAGTTGAGTTGTTTCGTTCAGAAAAAGTTAAAAAAAAACGGGTGATTCGAATAAAATAGAGACCTTATTCAGTCATGTCACAAAAAACTAACAACTTAAAGATAAACGATTGAATTTATTCTACAAATTGAACTTAAACGCACAACTCTACTTTCCATGCATACACTCACCTGGCTTCGAAAGTCTCCTCGCTGAAATAGTCGATGCCATCGACTTGGATAAAGCGATTTGCCTTTGTCAAAGGTTGCACCAGGCAAAGACCCACAATTTGCTGCTTGCGTACGGCAAAGTAGGCGACAAAGGTCTTTGGTACAATATACGAGGAGAAGCCCAGTTCCTTATCCACCACCTTGACGAGCTCCTTGAGACGTTGAAGGCGTGCAGGTGGAGCGTGTTCATTAATGCGTATTATGCGTCCATCAGCACCCCAATCTGGATACACGGCAACAATATCTTCGTCAATCCAGCCCTTAAAGCGCATTACGTGGACAGCATTGTGATATTCGTGATGCAATTGCTCCTCCTCTGGCTCATGAACGGTGTAGACCAACCCACACTGTTGACATTGTCTAGCTCCAAATGCCTTTTGGCCAGCATCAATTTGATACTGGTTGGAACCAGTGGCAGCAGCCATTAACCGTGCAGACACGTTCATCTTGCGACGCGTCGACTTTTCTGGTATCCGTTGAAGGCGTTGAGTGAAAATGGGAAACAGTTTTCCTTGTGGTTCTATGGAATCCGTTTTCGGTTGAGGTTGAGCCATCGAGATATCGCTTTCGGGAACTGACGGATCTTGTACTTCTGCATTGATAACCATATAGAGCTCATCGACAATTCGCGTGGCTTCATCCTTGTGATTATCCGGATTGGCTATGAAAATCTCAAAGTTTTCATCCGTGCAAATGTTGTTACTTATTAAAAACTCGAGCAGTAATGATTGCTGTTCCATGGTTGCGGGATCATCAGTCTGATATGGTAATCGCTTAAAGTATTTTGCATATGGATCTTGTGGCACCACCTCCTCTTTCATAGCTGGCTCTGCCTGCGGTTCAGGAGGGACTGGCTCCGATTCCACAATCTCATCCACGACGGTATCATCTAGATTGCGCAGTATTGCGTCCACGGTAGCCTGCTCCGCGGAAAATATTGTGGCTGATCTAACGCGCACCTGTCGCTGCTTCTTTGCCGGTGCCTCCACCAACATGATCTTGCCCTGGTTAACACTTGCTCGTATGTTGTCCGTGATGCGGACTTCCATGCAGGTACTGCTGCGTCGGCCCGACTTGAAGAACTTGCGCTTGGACAAGCTATCTGTGTCTGCTTTGGGTGAAGTGTTAAATGCATCAGCATGTCGTATCAATGGTATTACTGGCTCTTCCAACTCCATTAAAACAGGAGTGGCCACCGTTTCTTTTGGGTCTTCGTCGTCTGTAAAATCAGAAAAATCAAACTGCGCTGACAGTTCGTTGTTGTTATTGTTGTTGTCATCGCCTGCAGTCATAACGCTTAGCGGCTTGGCCATTTGAATGGGATTCTTGGCATGGCGCAGAATTTCGTGCACCTGCTCCACTTTGGCGCGCTCCTCTCGTTTTGTGGTAATCAGCTGACGCAACTTTTCATTACGCAGTGTTCCCAAAATGTCATCCAAAACAGTGGGTACCACAGAACGCGGAGGCTTCCGTATCTTGTGGCCCACACCCTTGTTAATGCCCAGCTTAGGACGAGACGTAGGCGAGGTGACTTTTGGCTTTCCACTGCGTCTCCTCCATTGCTGTCGTGCACTGGGCGTTACAGCTGCCGTGCTGTGCCAAGAAGTCCGAGAAGCCGCATTGGAATAGAATGCAATTGTTGGTATACATTCTTTTTCCGTCTTGCGCATCTTGCACTCTGGCGAAACAATGTCCGACGCTGGAGAGGAATCAATGGTTATTACATCCACATCAGACCCTGGAGAGGTTATTGTCGCTGGTTTCTCGTGTTCTCTTTTGACCGCTCGGCGACGCTGCTCATTTGTGGCATCATCAGTATCTGTATTAGAGTCCCCTCGAGCTTTGGACTTGCGGGGGGAACTAATGTTCTGCTTAATGTTTGTGCTGCCATTTATACGCATTGTAGCTGTAAACAAATGTGGCAACTGTTCATCCGAGCCAGTATTTGCTCCGGAGACATGTGTCCTCTGCGCTCTTTTGTTTTCCTTATTAGTTTCAGGTGAACTATTTACGCTGCTGATGCTGCTGCTACTCCTATTTAAAACGCTTCGAATATTTTCACCTGCACTTTTGGGGAACAGCTTGCGAACGTTACTAGTTTGCTTATTGACATCAGTGTTTTCTCGTTGGTGCCTTGGTTTCAATGGAGTCAAACCCAGCAATAGATCCTCGACGTCACTATCGTCATCTATTTGATCCAACTTGGAACTACGGCTCCGGAACAGCTGCCTTTTGCGTGCCGAGAGTCGTGGAGTGGGGGTACGTGTGGGACGTCTAGAGCGCCCACTGCCCGTAGGAGTTTCCATAGTTGCGCCACTTTAATAATAATATTGCAATAATCTTTCCCGCTTTTTTAATCCAGCGCTACTCTTCTCAAATAGTGTTGTACAATGACTACATTTGTGCATCCCTGAGATAAGTGCTTTCGATAAACATGCAACTGGCGTAGCCCTGAGCATGAAGTAACAACAGAAGGAGGTCTCGTCGGCAAAAAGCTGTCCCTTGACTATACTAACAATAAGTGCGAGTGAAAAGGCTCATCGTAGTGAGTCGTAGTGAGTGTGAGTGAGACGACAATACCTTTCACGTCAACAAGCAAGCACGCACTGAAGCATTAGGGGACAAAAACCGAACGATTTGACAGCCGACGAGACCTCCTTCTGTTGTTACTTCATGGCCCTGAGGTTAACATTGCTCATATCGACTGGGACATAGAGGTGGAGAGCTATCAAGCACTATCGAGCCGCCATCGATGGCAGATTTGCACTATCGATAGTGGGCGATAGTTTTTTGTGACGCTCAACTCGTCACAGGAAGGCGCGCATTTGGCGCATTTGCAGAGCTTCGGAAACATTTAAGTTTTGTTTTTAATAATTATATATTTTTATGACATGGACAAGTTCCTTACTATAGTCGAAAAAGGTAAAGAAGAACGTAACGGAACTGAACCGGATGGAGAAGAAGATTTAGATCGTCGAACTTTGGCTATTACAATAGCTTATAGCGAAACATTATTATTGATAACGAATTTTATTTATTTTTATAATACCTAAATTAATACCAATTTCATATTTTCATTGGAATTTTATATACAAATTTATAATTTTTGGAATTTCAAATACATAAATGCTCAAATTAACACACTATCGAAAACTATCGATAGCTATCGATGGTTTAAAAAATAATATCGCTGACTATCGATGGTTCCGACTATCGATAGCTCTCCACCTCTACTGTGCAGCGTTGCCAATTTAGCTATTTTCCCGACAGATTTAGTGGGTTGCAACTGGAAAATGCGGGATATATTGTAAAACAGCGGGTAGCGGGAATTTTAGCTACTTCAAAAATAATTTTAGCTTTCTGAAAACATCTGGTAACTTCATGTATTTTTATGTTTTACGATGCCACACTTAAACACTTTGTTGTATTTTTTCCATTTGAATGGCACAAAAACATCGAGCATTAAATTTTGTCGTTTTTAACGATCGATCGGTGAAAATGCGTAAAATATATACTTATGTCTTCATACCCCCTAACTTTGTCAAATTTTTGTATAATAAAAAAGATTGGATGCAGATATCTTAATTTAATCATCTATTCATTTAAATTTCGTTTGAATGATGCAAAAATTTCCTTAACCCATTAAGTACCCATGGAAAATTTTTAAATTTGTTTGTGAAAGTGTATTTTTTAACTTTTTTCCTCGGTCCCAAACAAAAAATATTTTGATGCAAAAAAATTCTTAAAACAATTCTAAGAGTGATTGTAAGAAATTTGAAAAATAACTTCGCTTGTATTTTTTATGATTTTTTGAAAATTGCTAAAAAGCCACTTTTTGTATGAAAAGGAGGAAAAAGGGGTATAAATAGTAATTTTTATTAGATTTTAAAAAGTCATAAAAAATATTAGTGAAGAGACTTTTCAAATTTTTTTTGCATTCCCTCCTAGAATTCTTTGAAAAAATTTTTTGCATCAAAAAATTTCCAAAAAAAAACTGGCTTAAATCAATAAAAATATCGTTTCTTTACTCTGGCGTTTTTTTTTAGCTATCAACAAATTTTTTTTAGATATTTTCAGCAATTTTCAAAGGCTATTTTGGCTTTTTCATGTCCCGAAGAGTTGGCAACACTGCTACTGTGTCACAATTATCTATCGATAAATTTTTTAATAGCAGCTCTAACGCATACACATAAAAATCACTTTCTGCTGAAAATTTGTGAGAAAGTTGGGTTTTCGTATAAGGTGCCAAACAATTTAGAGTAAAATTAGTTGGGAATTTGTTTATTTTGGTTAACAAAAGAGCACAGGTAAGAAGTCTTAAAATGTTTAAACATATTTACAAATATTGAAACCGCCGTCCTGCCATTATTACTACGGTTTCGCATAGCCGCCGTCGTCGCTGTCGCCGCCATCTTGTTTTGTATATTGTGTGGAAATAAAAATAGTTATTCACGCGTTGCAAGTGATCTGCGCTGCTCACAAGTCAATAATAACGAACGCGTTAAATTGATAATAATCGCGTGCCGCTCAAGCTTCCCCAAGATATTGATATAACGCAAGAACCGTGGACGACGCCGCAGCCGATACCGTCGCCGTGATGCCCGGAGCCGGCACGTTCAAGTTATTCATCGGTAATCTTGATGAGAAGACGCAGGCAACCGAACTGCGTGCGCTATTCGAAAAATACGGTACTGTCGTCGAATGCGATGTGGTGAAGAACTATGGCTTTGTGCATATGGAAACCGAGCAACAGGGTCGCGATGCCATTCAGAACTTGAACGGTTACGTACTGAGCGATAACGCCATCAAGGTAGAGGCCGCCAAGAGCCGACGCGTCCCAAATACGCCGACAACGAAAATCTTCGTTGGAAATCTAACGGATAAAACGCGTGCGCCGGAGGTGCGTGAACTATTTCAGAAATACGGCACTGTCGTCGAATGCGACATTGTGCGCAATTATGGTTTCGTACATTTGGACTGTGTCGGTGATGTGCAGGATGCCATCAAGGAGTTAAACGGTCGCGTCGTTGATGGCCAGCCACTCAAGGTGCAGGTCTCCACCAGTCGTGTGCGCCCTAAGCCGGGCATGGGCGATCCGGAGCAGTGTTATCGTTGCGGCCGTTCCGGTCATTGGTCGAAAGAGTGTCCGCGTTGGACAGGCATTGGTGGACGCGAGCCGCCACCACCGCTCAGTGCCGGCGGCTACAGAGATCGCATGTACAGTCGTGACCCGTATCCGCCACCACCACCGCCGCCGCCATTCCTGCGTGATCGCATTATGGACGGCTTTAGGGTAAATGCAGAAAGAAAAATTTGGCTATTCGACGGGTCGCTTAAAAGATTCATTTTCAAGTATATATTACCTAAATTGTATAATTCGTGGATTATATTTAATTCACGAATTTCCGGGACTCCGACAAATATATCGGTAGAGTTCCGTGAATATAATTTAACTAGAAGAACATAAATTCGTCTTTATTTAGAGAGTCCATGTTTCTGATTAAATTATGAGTTTAAGCCATTAATCTTTAAATCGACCCGCCGTAAATATTCCAAATACATTATCACCCAATAACCATAAAAGCAAAGACGCAATACCAATGAAAGCTGTAAGATTATAATTTCCTTTTTTTGTACGCCCACAGGATTATGATTACTATGACCGTCGCTTTGAGGATTCACGCGATATGTACGAGCGTCGCTATCAGACATCGCGTATGCGTGACTTCCCACCGCCGCCGATATCGCGTCGCGAGCCTATGCCTCTGCCCCCACCGTTGAGTGGCAGTCTGCGCTCCTGCAGTGTCTCTCGTGGATATGATACCCTGTTCAGTCGCCGTTCACCTCCGCCACCGCGAAGCAGCAACGGCATGAGTCGTTATGGGTAGGTGGTGAATGCAATTTCAATTGAAATTAATATTAACCGATTCTCCTTTTTTTTTATGCCACAGCTCACCGACACCGCACGGCTATGAGGATTTCAGTCGCGACTCCTTTGATGAGCGTATGATCTCGTCGCGAGGCATGCGCGGTCCATCGCCGCCAGGTCGTCGCTACGCGCCTTACTGAGATGAGTTGTATTATCACGGCAGCAGCTGAGTGCCAGCGTCTGCTTTTGGCGGTGTATTTGCAACAACTGCGCCTCCGTTTCTACCAATTTACAACTACAATACGCTCAGCGGTGCAGCATGTTGGCTTCTTTACTGGTCGCCAACGCAGCAGCATCATCATCATCAACTGCAGCAGTTGCCGATCTTACATATGTGGCTGCCACCGCCTTGGTAGTCGTAGTCGTCCCACACGCATAATTTAAATCTAAACAATAACTGAGAAAAACAAAATAATTAATCATAGAGTCCCTCTAGGCATCCTTCTTATACTATTTCATACACTTATGTATCATTGTTTGACTGATAGTGACGACATCAATGCAAGGTTGCATGTACTTTGCATTCGTTGCATTATTACTTCATCAAGGTAGTTCATTCTTAAGCATAAACTATTATAATGTATTAGATTTGTGCGATGAATTCCAATAAAATTTAATAAGCACCAATATTTGTTTGTGCTTTGTGAAAAACCAATTCATTTTTATTACTTAATCTTTGGAAGTCTCGTACTCGGATTTTTTTCTGAAACTTAAATGATCTTCAGTGAGAGAGAGCAGATAAGTGCATCAGGCTAATTCCCAATTAATTATATCCTCAGATTGATTATGTAAAATAGAAAGTCATGATAAAATTCTCTTATTTGCTTTTTAAATAAGTTAACAATTTATTAAATGTAAGCTGTATATCGAACCTCCAAGGTAAATCTTTTCCAAGATATTGAATTTTTGCATCCTTGCTCTACACTTTCTTCAAGGGATTGGGGGTTTCAGCCTTGATATAAACATAGGCATACGTATGTGTGAATAAATCGAATTAAAAACACAAAATATTAAAGTTATATTCTAGAAATTCTTGTAGCATATTTAACTTAAAGGCAGTAATAAAATATATTGCGCTCCCCAATCCTGCTACGCCTGGGAGCTGGGCAGAATGCGTACGACTTTGGATGTCGCTAGTAGCTCATCTTCGACTTCATCAATGGGCGAGTTTGCGTCTGCATTGGATTGATCGTTGGGCTTGTGCAGCTCTCGTAACTCCACGACTTTCGCCAGATTGTCGAATGTTGGTGGTATGAGTAATTGGCTGGAAAAACAACAAGGCTTATAACTTGGATTTAAAAATATTGTGGGCTACTAACTTGGAGCATAGGAGCCAGATCATGGATATTATCATCATAACGGATGTGAAACCAAAGGTCCAATAGGTACCCAGACGTGTGTAGATGGAACCAACGAACACAGGACCCATGACCCGAGACAAGCAACCTGCGCCCGTCATCAGGCCCATCCAGACGCCTTGGGGACGTGGTCCCAGCACCTTGGAGAATATTGTCTGTATCAGTGTTACACCAATGGGATAGCCCACAGATGTCAGGGCAAATCCGATAATGAACTGTGTCAATGTAAGCGCTGGCAGATTGGGACACCAATCTTGCGTTGGCGGGCAGCCCAAATAGATGGGATCGCTGCTGCTGAGATTGGCGCTAGCGTTATAAGCCATGGCTAGCTTGGGCGGCTCCGGTCCCCAGGGTATGTAGAGTAGGCGACCAATCACCATCAAGGAGAAGCCACCCCAGATGAGCACAAATCTCTCAGCGAATAGCTTGCACATTGGTTCAATGAGCACAAAGGTGACCAGCGATATAATTGCAGCGATTGCCATAAATATGCCCATATAGTAGAGTGATTCGTCATTAGTCCAGGCAAACATGTCCATGGTCAGTGATGTACCCAGCCTGCAAAGAAACAATCTCTTAGTATCTCTTAGAAATGCGTTCAAATAGTCAGCAAATATTACGTTTCCAGCAGCACAAAATTGAAGACCAGCACAAAGAATGCCACAATCAACGTCCAGGCGGAAAAATAGTTCGGTTTTATGGCCTTCCACGTGTCCCGCTCTGAAGTGCCACCTTGCATCACCATAATCTCTCGAGCGGCAATTTTGTGCTCCTAAAATGGGAAGTATCATTAGAATCAAGGGATGTTAGTCTTAATAATTGAGGAGAAAGTTCCAAGCCTTGGTTAAATTTTATGTGAAGTACAAATTATTTGTTTTTTTCACTTGTATAAAATTGAAAAGTAAACGTTCTTCAATTAAATCAATTAAATTAACCTACTTAAGCGAATGAAGATCGGATGACGGATCACGGTAGTTATGGCTGTTTTAAGTTTCTAGAAAATGTAGACGACGAAGAGTATGCAGCAATTTATATGCTGTGGGACTCCCAGTGATGCCAATTTGGATTTTTTTCGGATAGATTTGTCTGATTTTTAACCGCTTCAGCCGGGTAAAATCTCAAACATCTTGTAACCGAAAATCTGGCTTTTTTTAGATTTTATTAAAGTGAATCCCAAATTGATTCTATACTGCCAATTTTGGAACTTTTTAAAAATGGAAACGATATAAAGTCGAAAAAACTTTTCCAGTACGCCAAAATTCTCCTCTTAAAATGGGAGAATGTTAAAAATATGTCAAAATTTTAGTTCGAAGCAAACAAATATCGAAACTCTGCAGGCAATAACCCTTTTTCAGAAGTGGTGACTTTCGCTCTGACTCATTGTTGCTATGGTCGAATGCAATACTAGATTGGGTTTTTAGCTAAGTTAGTTTGGTAAAAACTAAATTAAGGAACCGTCTAGAAATAGACACGTTAAATGCTATTTTGACAGTTAGGTGTATATTATAAAATTTTTCAAATGTATATTTTATCTTCTGAAGATACGATTTGCGTCGACACAAAACTTGTTGCCATACGAATACATTGCCAGGCAAATATGTACCTCTAAAGATGGTAGGCGCTATGGGCGAAGTTCAATGACAAAGAAAATGCTGAAAAAAAAATCATTGAAGATGCTTTAAAGCATTGAAATAAAAAAAAAATAAAATAGGGAAAAAAGTTTGGCCTGTTTTTCTTCTTTCTTTTTTTTTTTTCGTCCTTCAGTTTTTTTCTGAGGCCGTTTTGTCTTTTTTTCCGGAAAATATTTGGCATCACTGTGTGGGAGTGAGAAATTCACAGACAAAATTAATACACACTTGAACTCAGTTAGGACGCGACTATAACGCTCCAATTTTTTAATTATACTCGATGTTTATTTTAATACAGTATTAAGGAAAGTGCTGGAGAGCCTATTAAAGGAGCTAGCGATTTCGTCACTTACCTGAAATATGAATGGCAGAAACATGACAAAGTTGCCCATGCTCATTACAACATTGATCCAGCCAGAGGCGGTGTACATGTTCACATGCATGCCTCCCCAGAGCCACACATGTCCATGGCGGCCCAACGGAGTGACCAGTGCCTGCAGGCCAGGGCCAATGATGAAGCCCAGCACCTGGGCCAGGGATACCATGGAGACGGCATGAGTCCGTTCGCTGAGACGGGTTGCCGCCGACAAGTAGGATCGGCACAAGGCAATGTTTGCCGAGCTGACGCCGATAAGGAATCGTGAGGCCAGCATCCAGTATTTGACATTATCCTGGCACAGTTCCAGCGACGAGTACAGCCCACTGGCAATAGTGAAGAGTCCCAGGGAGATCAACAGGGGCAGGCGTATGGTGCCCAGCTTGTTGCCCCACCAGCCAAAGATGGGACTGAATATCATTTGGCCCAATGGATTGGCCGCCACAATCAGGCCCATAAACTCCTTGCCCGCACTGGGGTCTAGCTATAGGGATGTACCATATTATAAACTACTCGTATGCATGTGAGGATTCACCAACTGACAGATCACGCACCTCGCTTAAGAATGGCCAAATTCCAGTGAGAATAATACTAAATCCGAGTGCCATTAGGAACATTGTGAAATAAATGATGCGCACGGAGCGCCATCGCTGAATGTAATCCTCCAGCCGTTCCAGACCATCGTCCAGATCCTCCGGCAACCTGGTTGTCTCCATCCGATCACGCAATTTGCGCCACGACTCCATCGTTCGTCTGTGGACGTTACGTCTGTCACTCTTGTCTTTCACTCTGTGTTGCATATCGGGGAGAGGAGGTGTTATTGTGAGCATGATAAGTTTATGCTGGTATATGATTTGAATAAATCCCCATATATTGTGAGAGTATATCCGATCACTGATTTGCTATACTATTCAAATATTAAATTATTCCGGCTTGCTTTGGCCTTGGACTTATCTGCAGGTGGTCGTTCAATTTACATATTGCCTAAATTCCAGAATTAGACCACTATAAGATTTCACGCCCCGAGATATACCATTTAACGCTATATAACGGCTGTAGTCGAGCGAGCTAGACTGTGAGAGACCCTGTACTTATAACATTTCTGATTTTACGACTTAAATTTGTAGGCGCGCAAGAGGGGTGACCAAATTTTTAGTATATGGGCATTTCCAGAAAAAGCTCCACAAACTTAACATTGATCAAAAACTCACATCTTGTGAAATTTTCTTCCAAAAATGTATTCAAGTTATTTATTTAAGCAATACACGCTTAAAGAAATTCAACAGGATGATTGGAATAAATTCATAATATCTTTGCCCATTTTCTTAAAAATTGACTTCCAAAATGGACCGTTTGTAGTCTATCGATTACACTAAGTATGATAGTAAGATTGTAACATAAACCATTTTGAAAGTTTAATTTAAAACAAGTTTTTCGAGCTGTTTCGATATATTTTTGTTTGATTTAAAAATATTAATAAGTTTGTTTTTTATATAAATTGAATCACTGTCGCACGCGACATTTTGTTTTACAAAATATATTTATGTTGTTTCTGTCTCTCTTTTTTTAAATTAAAAAAAAGAACATTTGTTAAAATAAATCAATGCATTACATTTTAAAATTATTATTACTGGTTCACGTTTTGCCGAAATCAGTGTTAGAACTGGTCGTTGTAAAAGTGACTTCTGTTTGAGTCGCGTGTCAATCAACATTTGCACCAATAACAATGCTTATCAACCCCTATAAGTTTACCCTTTTGTCACAACAAAAAAATGTTTTGGCATATGTTTTATTTCACTTTCGCATTCGAAATTGGAGAATTACCCATATACTGAAACTTCAGCTTTTCGAGTTCTGATAGTCTCTGGGATTGTAGACGGACAGGCAGAAGGACAGACATAGCTGATCATTAAGCAGATCATTGCATTAAGTTTCTAAATAAATTTAAAATTCAAATAAACAACTTGATTTGTTTCAAAATAAAGCGAACTACACAGGGTATGTAATAGTCGTGTAAGCCCGTAAGAATTGTCGCAAGAGTTATCTGAACAGTCTTATCATCGCATTACCACAGACTCAAGCTAGCAGATAAACGAACTGAGAAGCGTACGCCGATTTCTCAGCTGTTTTTTTTTATCGTCACAACCAATTTGACCGCTTATCATTTATTGCCAACTCTTTAGACGTACTTTCACACACACACTTGCATGTGAATTGTTGAGTGTATTGTTAGTTAAAGTCACTTGTCGCTATTGCTCGTTATCTTTTATAGCTTGACGACGCCAGATACTAAATAGTTGGCAATGCTAAATGTGGATCTGTCCATTTATTACACGATTCTTTTTTCTTACACTCCAAGTGTGACTCTACATTTCTGTTTTTATTTTGTTGACCAGTTGTTAGAGTACTTTCGATTTTTCGTTGTTCTAAAAGCTGTTTGTGCCGGCATTTTAATTAAAATATTTTTAAATTGATTCACGCAATCAGTTCAAAACCAAGCTATAAGTCACTTTCATTGATTTAATCAATTTCGAATCATTCGTACATACATAATATACTACTTGCATATACAGAGATTCATTCTGAGTTTGTTTTTTTGAAGTCCAGCTGAGTAATTTACATTTCCTTGTGTACTCTTGCCAGTATCTATGTATATATGCATGTATTTTTTGGATTTATCCATTTGTGATTAAGGCTTTATTGTCTTTCTTCACACTCTTGTTCTTTTATTTTTGTTACTACACGCATAAATAAACACATACAATCACGCTCGAATGCACACAGATAGGCATTGTCATCTGTTGATGCCAACGACGCCAAACAATGTGGGGCCAACACAGCGTCAAATCTACATATATACACACATATGTATGTACATAAATATTGGGCTGTGGTTGTTGTTTACTATATTTTGTTGCACTTTGTAACGTTACAAACACACACACCCAGAGAAGACTTTCTTGCACTCTCTCTCTCTTTTCTCTTTTACTCTTCGCGTTGTTCTCGTATACGTAGTAACAATGTTTATTTTGGTCCCCTTTTTTACCAAAATTGTTGTATACCCACACTACCTGTTGAGACGCTGATGCGACGCTACCGAACCGGTCTACGTAGAGCAACAGCTGAAGACGCACTGCGCGGCGCCAATGATCAACTTAATTCGGGTTGAGGTTTGTTCCCAACGTTTTGTGAAATACGCAGCTCTCTTTGTCATCCTCAAAAGTATGTAATTAAATTTTGCTTCTCAGAAATACCTACATCCCGAAAGCATCCTACACTTTTTTGACATATGTACAATATCGTTGCTTGCACAAATGATATTATCATAGGCAGCCTGAAAGCATGCACACTTTTTGAAAGATATTTTATAACATTTTTCTATTTCTACGTATTGCCGTCAGATAGCGTACTGCCATCATAATTAATTAATTAATTTTTTTTTAAATGCAAATAATGGCTATAACAATAACAGTTAAATATAATGGAAAAACATTTTTAAGTGTTCCCACGTGATATTAATATTAGCAGTCCGAAAGAGTGCCACGATTTGGGAAAACATCGTTTATTCTTCCCATTTGCTATTAAAAATTGCCGCCCATGAGCATGCTTTACTTTTTGACAAAGGCTTAACCAGATATAGGTCCTTACATGATAGTGGTTTTTATACAGGGTGAACAGTTCAGTTATTGCAATAGTAATGGTGGGTGAACTTGGTTCATTACCAAAGGCTTAACAGACATAGCACGGCCGCCATTTAAAAGTATCTGATTGAGCCAAAAACAAACGAAAAATGAGCCAAA
>JBAMBL010000536.1:0-82039 GCA_037043405.1 Drosophila subquinaria
ATATAAGAATGAATGATTTGGATAATTTGCTACAACTGTCCCATCAGATCGAATTATATAGCTAGTATAGTATAGCTTAAGCTATAGCTTGGCTGCTCACCTGGTTCGTGAGATAAGGGGGTGTAAGAGGGAGGGGCAAAATTTAAATTATTGCAGCGGATGGGGCCGTTGGAGCCTTTTGGTAGTCTTTCTTTTTTTTATTTTTTTTACTATTCTTATCATGCATACGCCTTCCTCTTCTTTATACGTAAAAAAGCGTTGAGAAAGCTTAAATGAAATGTTGAAATATTTGTTTAACGATTTATTTAAAACAGGTAGCTTAGCGGAAAATCGCTAAAAACCGCTAAAATTGATAGAGCACATATCTGTAAAAGTTCGTTTTGGCAAGATATCATGTGCGATAAACAAATGTAAGTGAGAGAGAGGCAAAATTTAGCTTTTTGGTAATTCTTTACTATTGCTATAAAAAAAATACGCATCGAATGCCAACTCGATATACAAAATCCGACTACTGGTTCAAAAGATAATTAATTTGGAAATTTTTAGTCGCCTTCCGATTATGAGATGAAAAGTGTCCAAAATTATTTTTTAAATAATTTATATGTAAAGCTTAATATTATTCGTCACAAAATTGGACATCAGAAATTTTGGGGCATGAAAATGTTTTCGTCACTAGACTTTTACCTTGTAAATATGTTTTTTTATAAAATTACCTAATAGCTCTATAGCATTTGGCGTCCCCTCAGATTAAATTTTTTTTTCATTATTTTTGCTATTCTTAGCCAAACACCTCGATACTTTAGTCCTGCCATACTTGCCAGATGTTGTTTATAAAAAGTGTACAAGATTATTGTGCAGGCCCAAATTAAATAAAAAGTTTCAATTTACCGGAAAATTATTTTTGTATTATATGACTTTAAAAAAAAACATCGGGTCACACAAAACCAAAGACGCATTGCACATTTGGTCGAGAATATTTCCTATTGCTTGTTACAAACATTTACATAAGTTCAATATACACTTTATTTACTCATTAAATGAATACAGGGTGTAAGACAATCTTATAAAATGTATTTATTTTGGTTTTGCTAATCAGCTAATTTAATTGCAGTTTCAGTTAAAGAGTCAAGAAGAACACAAGAAATTAAATATGCACATATATACATAACAAATCGAGACAGTCAGGCAATTGTTGAGCTGATGCCGCAGGTTGAGAATTAATTTTGTAGAGGTTGAGATAATTGCAGATAACCAATAACTGATAACCAATATCGTTAACCGATATCGTTAGTAGGTTGTCATATTTTGAACCATTCTTATCGTAAAAACATGTATGTAAGAGCGCTCTTGTCAAGAGGGCGTGCACGACTACGAGACACTCTGCAACTAGGCCCTTAAATACTAATTCGAATTTGCTGTCTTGACGTCAGTGTTCTTTTTACCATAATTCGGCCTGTTTCTTAAATATATTTCGCGTTTATTATCCGGTCGTGATCAAATTTTCCAGACACATTTTATCATGTGAATCTGCGTATTGTATACAGGAACGTACCTACCTATGTTCTTAATTTGCAGTCACTTACTCTTAAAGACAATGAAACGGCATAATCATGCAGACGGCTAGATATCAATCGACGTGGCTAATGATACTGATCAAGAATATGCGGTACAAACATTATGGTGGCGGCTTTGTCTCTTTCTTCCTGTTGCATACATTTGCAAAAAGTTATTACACCCCTAGGGGCAAGCTAGACATAGGGTATAAAAACAAAAACCCGCATTGCAAACAAAGGAAGTCCACTATTATGGCGTGTCTAAGTTTAATTTTTACGAGTACGCTTATCAAAAGCCCATGACGCATCGCCAGAACATGCGGCATTATATTGAAAGTTGAGGTGGCTCAGGAATTGTAATTATCTGCAGGTTAGCAAAACGATAGAAGTTTGTATTATTAAAGCTCACCAGTGTGATTCTATCTACACATGTGTTTAGTCTAGCTTTAGGTTAATTAGCATTAGAACCGGTTTAAAGATTTTCATTACAAAATTGTCTTTAAAGAGTTGAATAAATATGTAAATAAATTATATCGCATCAGCATCAAGTGGCACTTTTTTAAAAGACCTCACGTATAGCATGAGGAAGGTGCAAGTGTGTAAGCTTGCTGTGACACAATTGGTAGTGGCTTTTGCTGCTATTTTGCAGACGAATATCGAGTCACACTGGCGATTTTTTCAAAGTTCAATGACAAAAGTGCAATGACAGTTGTTTTGCACACATCGAATATACATATATATCTGTACACATGTTTGTACAAACGTGTGCGAAGTAATAGGGCAAAGCTTAATTCTTAAAAGAAAATGTTATTTTAAAATTCTTATAAAATATCTTCCCGATATTAAGCTTTATATATGGGAAAAGATTCATCTACTGGTACGTCATTATCCTTATAATGGCAACTTTTTTGGGTTGCCTTCATAATCGGGTTTAAAAAAGGTTAAAATAAAACAAAAACATAACCGATCGTCGATTTAAACGGCAGTTTGAACAATGAATGAGTACACAAAGTAGTTGGCTTCCATGATACCCATGATCCTAACCAAATGATCCTGTCACTGTTTAACGAAAAATATAATAAGGTAAATGTAAAGTCCCCATAAGGTCGAGGTTATCATGCATCATTGAAAACATATCGGATACGGTCATTATAACTTAATATTTACATCATTTGGGGAATAACTCACTTGACGAACCTAAATACAATAGATCATATATAAATAGATAATAAAAATAAAATGAAAGATACTAAGGACAGAAAATTATGAAAAATTATGACAAAAAGAAGTAAATAATAACAGGACATGCATATATTTTTGAGTAACCGCTTAATACGTGTACTTATAAAATCATAATGGGATATGTTTCAAAAATATTACAATATACCAATTATTTTGAGCGCATTAAGATTTCACTTAAGCTGTTCTAAATATTTTGCACACGTCTGTATATAGCATATGTATTTATAAAAATGCATCGGCACATATGCATCATTTACATACATATGTTGGCGTAAGCATTTTGTGCTGAGTTTGGGTTTGGGTTGCTTACCTGTGCAGCTTGTAGATAAAGAGAACCAAGAATGATATATAGATGAGCGCTACGAAAACTAGCGGCAGGAGGAATGTGACAATCAACGGCGTAAGAAAGCGATACAGCCATAGCGAGTAATCCAGATCGATGTAGGTTGCTGTGTGTGTACATATACATTTGAATACAAAGTATATATAAATAACTGCACATCAAGGGCGTAGCCAGCTTTGAGCGAGGGGGGAACAATTTATCTTTTCATAGTACTATATCCCAAAAAAGGGAATTGCTTTAAAAAAAAAAAAAAAAAAACAATTCAAAATGTCGGCGCTCTTTTAATGGCAAGGATTTCTTTTTTCTTTTTTTTAACATACAATTGAACTTCTTTAACTCGAATCACCAATATCCAAATAAAAGGCTGGAGTTATGGTGACTTCGACTTATGAAATTCTTATTTTTAAATTTAGTATACGCTGTTGCCACTCGATTCAGTTCCGAAGTCATAAGAGATCATCTGCCATAAATTTAATTTTAATTTTAATATAAATATTACTGAAAATATCTCAATTCTTTAAACATTTGAATGCATTAGTTGTTTGATTTGAGGACCACCGAGAATTGGTTTTCGGACGTTTTTGCGGCCTAAGAGATTTCTAGCACACACTTGTTTATCCGTATTAGTCTTTGTGCATTTTTCGCAAACTTATAAAGGTTACGATTTATTTCGGAAGCTATCGACATTGAATGAACTTAATTTTCAATGTTTTTTCTTGTACCAAATACACCAATTACACCAGGTAACAGTCAGATTCTAATATGAACCAAACCAACTTTTATTTTTAATTTTTCCATGGTAAAACTTTTTTTACATTTTAAAATGTCGATTTTTTTTTTTAGCGGTTTTTAGAGGTGAGCCCAAATTTGTCATGTTTTTTTGGTATTGTTATATTTGCTACTTTAAAATTTGTGAGTTTGGTCAGTATAAATGTTATTCATTCTAATGGTTGATTTTTGACATGGCAGCTATAGAGACTAATCAAATTTATTAAGGTCTAAGACAACAAAAAATTGATAATCTGTTAGATTTCTTTACATATCTCAAAGCACGATATGTACATGATGATTTAATAAAAGTTAAAAAATCAATCGGTTAGAAAATATGTATTAAGAGAGGCATTCCCGGGATTTTAAAGCCCTATTTCCTAATCCACAAGGATCGATTCAATTTTGGATTATTGCTGTTTCTCTATCAATTTTAATAAATTGACGAAGTTATGTTTATACAAAAATGCTAGAAGCTTTTCTCAAAGTTTCCAAGAACTTTAAAGTCAAAAAATAGTAAAAGTGCCGCACCAAAGTCAAAAATAATTAGCGAAAATTGGTTGTGACATTCTAAAGTAATAATGACCAACGTAAGATCACCTCAAAAAGCAAATAAAAAAATTTAAAAATAAATTATAACATCGAAAAAATTTATTGTCTTTCGTTCATGGTTCATGTTACAACAAAAAAAGTTAGTTTTGTTGCCTAGTGTAATTAATAATTAATAAATAATAGCTAGTGGCAGCCGAGCACACTTCATTGTTTTTGGTTTTGTTTTTGGGATCTGCTCTTGTCACTAGCGTGGACTGCCGACTCCGCAAATAACATTTCTTTAATCTCTAATATATGTACATACATACATTCGTATGTATTCATCTTTCCTATAATTCCAAGAATTGTACCACAGCCGGAACCCATACTCAACACCCTTCAGGCAGGAATAGATCGACAGTTTGAAGTTGTTTTCAATTGATTGTGATTTAGGATGCTAAAAACTTGATAGATATGAGTGCCCCCTCTCTGCTGACGCCCTTGCTACATGTACATTGTTTGAAAGACGAGGCTTGTAATACTTACACAACATGCTCTGTGGATTCTTGATGAAATTGGCCAGAAAGTCCATTTTGAGGTATCGTTGTTGCCGTTTATGACTGAGCTTTCATGGATATTCAGGCGTCTTTTTATTTTTGTTTTGTATTTGAAACTCTTTGAATAGCTGTTGTTTTTGTTGGTTGTCCGCCAACGTTCGTTGCTTTTGTTGGCCTAATTTTCACTTAAAGCTTACTTTCTTTCTTTATGCTTCGCGTATTTGACTTGAAATTGGGTTTTTATTCTCACCGGCTTCGTCGTCGTTGACGTTCGCCCTCGGGTGTTGTTTTTATTATTTTTGTTTGTTTGTTCTTTTTGTTGTTATTGTTTTCGTGCTCATTTATTCGATGGCAACTCATTACTGCTGCTCATTGGCAAAGAGGAGGAGGCGCGCACGTTCCTAAAGGTCCGTTGAGCATTTACATATGTACATTTAAAGCTTAAATTGTTTCATCGCTTTTGTTATTATTGCGTTATTCTTGTTGCTGTTGTTGTTGTTAGGCATATACATACGTTCGTCGTGCTGCCCGTCCGTCCGCTTGCGTTAAAGACAACTGAGGCCGAGCGGCGTCTGGCACATTGTGTTTGGATTGCACCGTATCTTTCGTTAGCTGCTCTTTATGTTAATAATACTATTTAGCAAGCTCAAATATGGTATTCCGTGAGAGTTTCTTGTTTTCATTTTTGAAGTGTGAACATATCGATAGAAGAATCGATAGTATACAATAAGTAGTGGGATACCTGAAACTGATAAAGATTTGAATCATGCTACGCTCACATTACTTATCTAGTGGAATTCCTGAATCTGATTTAAGTTATGTATGGTGTAAAAAAATTCGTTCTTTTAGGCCTCAACTCTATTAAAAAAAAAACAGTAAAGAGAAGAAGAACTTGATAATTCTGTCTGCTAGTCGATACGGTTAGCATTCGACAAATGGAAATTGTACTGGTGAATCGAACAGCTGAATTGCACGCGTGCAAAGCTGTGTTCACCACTGGATTAGAGTTTTTCCTCCCCCAATGGGTAGAATTTTCATCCTTCATTATCTAAATGTTTTAAGTTCTAAATCCAACTTAATCCATAAGATTTTACCTTATTACTGTCTACTGTTTATCTCATTCTAGCGATATAGATTTTAATAACGTTATCAACTCTTTTCAGCTATGAACACCAAAGTGTAAGTGTCGTAATTCGATTTATACATAATTTCGTGTAGGCTGTTATAACTATACCTGTTATTAACAAAAAAAAAAAGAGTGCAATAAGTGTCATTTCGTCAACTTAATTAATTAGCGCTCACTTAGAATTTCTGCATTTTGAGCCAAATCAGAGCTAATCATAGGAAAGTAGTGTCTTCTTGCATATCTATCGAACCATTCGGTTTCTATTCGATTGATATTTATTTTGAAAGGGACAAAGCGTTATCCTCGATGCGCCAAATGGCAAATTAAAGATGTTTTATTTTATTAATATTTTTATGTGATATTCAGTAATTTTATTTGCATATAAAGTTTTTGCAATTCTATCAAAAGATAAACATGCCATATGTACAGGAATATTCACCAATAACTGGATAATCATTGTGTTCAAATTAATAAGATTCAGCACAAAAAAGTAAAGGGTGAAAATAATAAATTATGTAAATAATTGCCATTGAATATTACCGGGATTAAATAAGTTACTAAATTCGCTTTGAATTGCTTCAACAACATTATTAATATGATCGATGACTGTTTATAAAATGCAGAGCAGTCTTGTCATTGTTAGGTATTCCGTAGACGATCGCAATGTTTTTAGAGGGCTACTCAATTAATTTCATTAACTTCAGTTTGTAATTAAAAATAAGTGGCAAAAGCTGTGGGAGTGCCACTATTATATGAGGCAGAACGAACATCTGGCAACGCTGCTCAGCTGAACGTTGCAGTCGATAACAACATTGAAATCGATATCTCCGATAACAAATTGACATGTTGCTAGTTCTCTGTGTGCTGCACGTGTTTGATTTTCCGTTTTAAATATTACGATTTTTGTGCGTCGTGCTCGCACGCAAAAGTTCCGACAATGGGTAAATTCCGTTCTAAATTGAAACGCCATAACAAGGGCAAAAATTGGAGCAAGGGAGAGTCTGCCGTATCGAATCCCGACCAAATGAAGCATCGTCTTAAAGCAAAGTCACGGTTCTTTCAGCCAAATTTGAATTTAGGTTTGTTAAAATCGAAACACCACTTAAATATCAATTGCTAAAAATGTTAACTTGCCACCTTAGCAGCGGCATCCGGCCCAGCAAAAGGGCTCACCATGGAGGCCGTGCACAAACATGAACAGCGTCTAGCATACAATACGGAAACGACAACCGTCAACGATGTGGCCGGCAGCCTTAAGTCCTTTACTTTAGAAGATGATGACGGCATGTCTGGCTCTGGCACCGGTACTCAACCGGGCACATTTAAGACCTTTCAGACCTTCGCATCTAACTACAGCAGCTGTAGCAATGTTAGCTTTAAGAAGCTGCTCACGGGCTTTCGGGCATCCTCCGATTTGCACAAGGAGATGTTAGCAATATTGAGTGCTTTAACTGAGATCATACGCGAACGTGGTGGAAGCGAATCCTCCACTGCATACTTTCTGCTTTTAATCAGCCAAATTGAGGCCGCTACCGAGGAGCGAGACATCATCGCCGGCGTCGCACTGCTTTCGATGGGTATTAAATCTGTTCCAGCGCCGGTGTTGCGCAAACGTTTTGACTCAACAGCTGCCACATTGCAGCAGCTGTTGCAGCGCTTCATTGAATCCAGCAACCAATCTGTTATACGCTATGTAAGTAATATGCCATCCAATCTTATACATTCAAATACAGACTTGCAAATAGCATACTGGAGGAACTCTCAATTGACTGATACTATCATATTGTTGTGTCTAATTGTAGATAATTGGCTGCTTGTCAGTGCTGCTTCGCGCACAGGACTACGCAACATGGACGTACAGCTCAACGTTTCAGTACTTTGATGCACTGCTTTCGTTCAGCATTCATTCTAGGCCCAAGATACGGAAGGCAGCACATCATGCTGTAGTCTCCATAATTCATGGCAGCTGTTTCATGTTGCCACCAACGCCTGTTGAAAATGATGCTAATGCTGAGGACGTTAAGAAGGAACAGCAGTCGCAGGCATCGAAAATTAAGCATCATCCGGCAAGCGGACGCGTTACGAAATTTTGTTTGGCTCAGTTTAAGCCCGAAGGGTTGGCTAATGCACAAACGACAGTGTTACATACATTGGCATTGTTAAAGGACTGCCTAGGTGGCTTTAAGACCGAGGATATACGTAGCGTTTGTGAGCATCTGTTGTCAATAATGACCGCTGCCAATGTGTTGGTGCGCACCAATTGCTTTCAGGCATTGCATGCGCTTTTCCTCACACGCAGCGCCAATCTGAACGCAACTCTGTGCGCCAAGCTCCTTGCCGCCATACACGAGTATCGGCCGGATCGTAGCGATGTACGTCAAACGCTTGCCTGGATAACAGTGCTCAAAGAGGGTCATATGCATTTGGCCACACTACAGCTCGATTTATGCATGCAAGCACTACCGCGACTCTTTGATGTCTTCACCGCCGACCTTTGGCTGTCAGATCGCAGCGAGCTTGTCGTTGGAGTTTCCAATTGCATTAAAGAGCTATTACAGGACTGCGTATCACGTGCCTGTGCTACGCAAGAACTGGCCGATAACTATCGCCAGTCAGTGACCAAAATTATTGGCGCCCTTCATAAGGTGCTCAATGCTCCCTTTGGCGAAATTTCTAAATATGTCATACTAATATTCTCAATCGTCTTCGAAGCGTGTGGCAAACATTTTGGGTGTGTACCATACTTTTCAAAAAAAAAAAAACTATTCCAATTTGTTAATTAAAATTCTTATTCTTATTACAGTGGGGAACTGATGCCTTCGTTGTCAACAATTGGCAAACGATATGAGAGCCAAACAGCTCTGCGATTACAGATTGAACACACACTAATCAGCGCCATTAAGGCTCTTGGCCCGGAACTTGTGTTAAAGGCCTTGCCGTTGAACGATGCCAACGGCAATGTTTGCCTAGAGCGATCATGGTTATTGCCACTGATGCGTGAGGGTGCCAATGGAGCCAGTCTGCAGTTCTTTAAGGAGCACGTTGTCCCACTAGCATTGAACAGTCAGGCAAATTGGCGCAAGTTTTCAGTCGAGGAGAAGAACAACGTAAAGGCGCACATATATGAGCTGTTAAGTTGTCAGTTGTGGGGTCTATTTCCCGGATTCTGTCGACATCCACGTGATCCTGAATATTTGCGAAAACTGGCACCTACCTTGGGTGATGTGTTGGAGAACAATCCAGAGTTTCGTGCGGCCATTTACGATGGTCTGATGGAACTGCTGGACGACAGCCAGAGCACCGAATGCCATGCGGCCATTGGTCAATATGCGCGCAACTTTCTGCCCCGCCTGTTCAACATATATACACAAAAGCCGACAGGCACCTATGAGGCGGATCAACGCAAGCGTGCTTTGGATGTCATACGCCTGTATATCGCCCGTGCACCCGCTGAGGTACAAGCCCAGCTCTTTGAGAATGCTCAGGGACTTCTGGCAGCCAGCGCAGTGGCAAGCTTTGAATACGATGCATACTTTGATATAAATGCAGCCATTGTGCGTGTGCAAAAGTGTCGCGGAATTGAGACCTATTTCGAGAAGTACATGGCGCCCGTTCTACGCAACGATAAGTCCAAGCTAGTTTCCCGTGATGAACAGAAGCTAAAGAAGCAACAGCGCAAGACCTACGAGTAAGATATAACTTTAACTATCCTATGACCTTTTTATATTTATACCTTTCCTATTAGGTTACTACGTGAGCTGATGACTTCCGACCAGGCCTCTTGCCAAAAATTCACACGCAAAAACTCGATTATGTTGCAGCAAATACTGCTGGAGGCCTTTAGCACCACCTGTAGCGTCTGTCAGGCGTCACGTTTGCAGTAAGTGATGTTTTTATTTCCAATAGGCTAACTGGACTAAGAATTAATATGTAAATGTGTCGTTATTTTTAAAAATATCAATATTGATATTAGAAGTATTCCTAAAACAGATTATGGTAAAAATTTCGTTAGATTTTAATTTTGTCGATCAGCTGTTTTCGCTTATTGTCTTGAATTAATATGACCATAATATTAAACATCTATTTGTACAACACAGTTGTCTTAAATCGTTGCTGGATTGCCGGACTAACCTGACGTTTAACGATCAGCTGGTGATGAAAGCAATTCCGGAGGCAGTGCTCAATTACAAAGAGTTTTCGACACGCAAGGAACAGATAGCTGAGCAGTTGATCAAACTGATTGTCAATCTGTATCAAGAGGCAGGCAAGATTAATGAGTTTGTGGACATCTTGACTGCTGGCTTCACTGGCGACGAATCGTTAACTACCAACACCATTCTCGCATTTCGTGCGGTTCTGCAGCAGCAGGGCCAGCATCTAACTGTGAGTACTTTGGAATTTGTGCTGCAGCAGGTTTCAGTCTTCCTAGTGCAGAAGTCACGGCATCAGGCGGAGGCAGCCGTTGCTTTCCTTATCACATTTATCAAGGTGATGCCTATACCGCTGGTTGCCAACCACCTCGAGACGATTGTAAGTGCATCTTAATACGATTCTCATATTAAATATGTATGTATGCCTCAAGCCTTTTATTTATATTACAGATGCGTTCACTGTCGGCCATGACAAAGGACACAAAGCGCTATTGTCGCATACAGATTGGCTATTTTCTTAAAAAGCTTTGCAAGCGGTTCACCACAGAGGAGCTTGCACGTTTTGTGCCTGGAGACGACGAAGTAACACATCGCCGGCTCAAAAAGATACGCAAACAAATGCGACGTGATACGCGTAAAAAGCAAAATGAAGAGGCACAAGCCGAAAGTTCCGATGAGGAGCTGGTGGGAGATTTGGAGCAAAAGAGCTATACGTAAGATAGAAACAAATGCTTTCGATATTATGATGTTTGTTTATCAAAGCTCAATTCACACTATGCAGAATCGATGATATTTTGGCCGATTCAGACTCGGACCTTCCCGAGGATATGGAAACAGAGGATGGCGTCGCTACTACGAAGCCAGGCATGTCCAAATCGAAGTCCAAGTCTAAGCAGCCGCGCAGCACTTACATTCGCGAGGATGTCGACGAAATTGTCGATCTGGCAGATCTTAAGTCCATTGGCAATGTTCTAAGTAAGTTACATTTTTAATTTTCAAGTCTTTGCCTTGTCTAACTATAATACATAAACAGCAAGCGGCTCTGCATCGGCAGCCCCTAGCAAGCAGCCTAAATTGAAGCCACAGCTGGCCAATGGCGGGTTCAAGACTGCAGATGATGGTCGTCTCATCATCAGCGACAAGGCGCTGCGTGGCCAAGGTAAAAATGATGATGGTAATAGTGATTCAGACGGCGATGAGTCCTCAGCTGATAGCGGTCATGAACCGGGTGGTGTTGGCAATCCGAAGCGTGGCATGGAGGAGGACTCCAGCGATGAGGAAGTACTGAAGCAAGCACCCAGTACCAAACGCAAGCGCAAGGCCAGTGATGCACTGAGTATGCTCTCAGGCAAGACTGGCGCTAGCACACGAAAAGGCATACATCGTCCTCTTGGCGGTAAATCCAGTGATGCCATGTTCGTTAAATCTGGCGGCGGAGGCTTTAGCAAAGGCGCCGGCACGGAATACAGTACCAAAAAGGCCAAAGGCGACATGAAACAGCGTGGTAAACTAGATCCCTATGCATATATACCGCTCACACGGAATACTCTAAATAAACGGTTAGTCTGCTTTAAAAATGAGACAAAACACTTAATAACATTTTAACTATTACAGTAAACGTGCCATGAACTCACGCAAGTTTAAGAGCGTAGTGCGTGGCGCAGGTGCAGATGAAACAACCACAGGGGGAACAGCCCGTCGAGGCGGTGGACAGCGTGGACGTGTAGGCAAGAGCTACAAATGAGCGAACGTTTCCCGGATCATATAGATAACTTGGATACCTTGATTAACAGTTTCTGTTATTATACAAACACATATTGTTATTATATTAATATATATGTATTAGGGTGTCCCTTATTTGGTCAAAGTCAATATTTTTAAACACATACGGGCTAGTTCTGTTCATTAGGTCCTAAAGCACTCAGAAATAAATTTTTACCTCAATCGGAGTATGATAACCCGTGCCGACTTGGATCGGAAAATTTAAAGATTATATATGACAAAAAAAATTTTTTTTTTTTAATTTTTTATTTTTTTATTTTGTTTATTAGGTCCTAAAGAACTCAAAACCAAGTTTTCACCTTAATCGGAGTACGATAACCCATTCAAATTTGCATCGAAACATGAAAATCATCGAAAAATGTATAATCAGTGTTAAAATACTGTTTTTTCATGTTTCGATGCAAATTTGAATGGGTTATCGTTCTCCGATTAAGGTGAAAACTTGGTTTTGAGTTCTTTAGGACCTAATAAACAAAATAAAAAAATAAAAAATTAAAAAAAAAAAAAAATTTTTTTTTGTCCCATATAATCTTTAAATTTTCCGATCCAAGTCGGCACGGGTTATCATACTCCGATTGAGGTAAAAATTTATTTCTGAGTGCTTTAGGACCTAATGAACAGAACTAGCCCGTATGCGTTTAAAAATATTGACTTTGACCAAATAAGGGACACCCTAATATGTATGTATGAATATATAATAATATTTAATCAGCTGAGAATGTCATTATGTTATTATACCCTGTGCAAGGGATGCACAGAGCCACGTTACAATTTTCGAGTCGTGTTCATCAAACTCGTGTCGCTTGCACTCTAAGTTGAAGGCGGTGACCCAGCCCGCTTGACCTTTGAGCTGGCGAGCAGACACCTGTTAAATTACAAACTAAAGTGCAATTTACATAGAAACGCCCTGAATTATCACATTTCCACCCCCTGCGCGATCAATTTGCAATTGCTTTACATTTTGTTAGTATAATTTTAAAAGATCAAATTTTTAGCATATGCATCAGACATTTTTAAATCATCGTCAATGAAATTAATTTCTTTTTAATCACAAAAAAAAGGCTCGAAAAAGACTTCTCAGGTTGATTTTTGTTAAAATGATCTTCCAAATGCTGGGTGGGATATAGCACGGTTGATATTTGTACATGTTTTTATGTACATATATTTAATTTTTCCCAGATACATGCAAAAATTTAAATGCTTTCGAATTGCTTTTCAATATGAGTGTGGCGCCACTCGCCGTTAGGGTCCAAGCCCACCATTGTCTCCTCGATGAAATGAAGCTTGTTGTGAGCATCGACCAAAATTAGAGAATGCGTACGACTGCCATAACCGTGCTCGGCGATGTGCACGTTAAGAGCGCTGAGACCCTCGCCCCAGCTTGGAGCACGTCGTTTTAGTTCTTCATCTGGCCAATACTTTCGTTTGTTTTTGAGCAATTGTAACAGCTCTGAGCTTAACGTATGAACATCAGAGTGGCCATATTTGTTGACTATCTGCTCAAAGTGCTCCTGACCATAACGCACTTTCTCAAAGGGGCTGTCGGGCAAACTGTTACCAAAGCCGCAACATTGTCCCTGTTTGTAGGACGTCAGCGTTGGAGGCACATTGCTAACCAGATTGATTTGAGCCGGTATCGAGGCGTCACTAAAATAATAATAATAATAAAAAAAACAGGCTTTAATGACATTTTAAAAATATTTATGTATGTATGTATTTTGCTTACCCAATTTCTATGGAGACAAAATTAAAGGCACTGTATTTGGTGCAGTCAGCTAGCAGGTGTTGATTATAGTTGCCAATATTGTGCTGGTCATCCGATTGGCGTACATAGTCCGCAACGATCATGCCGCGTCCTAATAAGAAATGTTCGTTATTTGATTGCCGTTGTTTGTTCTGGTTGCTGATGAAGCAGCCATTGTTGGTATTATTATGCGGTTGCAAAATGTTTTTGTGCGCTTCGAGAACAAAGAAATTGGTGCGTTATCAGTTATGATTAAAAAAGGAAAGCAGTGTCAAATTAATGAAACAACGGTCTGTTGATGATCTGTTTTTCTTCGTTGTTATTCGTGTGTGTGTGTGTGTGTGTGAATAAGTTGCATTTAGTTTACCAACTGCATTTCGAGGCTTCGGTTCTCCGGTCAAGTTAAGCAATGCGCCGACCTTAAAAATGCTTTTATTGCTGCCAATTGCTAACCAAGTGCCACCTTCTCGACCTGGCTCTAAGTCAATACCTGTGTATAGAAAATTCGAATATGTATAAATCAATTACATGTTTCATTTCATTCATTCACTTACCGCCATAAACATGATCGGAGTCACTTGACCACTTGGCTGCCGTTTGTGTCTCGCGGGCAAAAAACTCATCTCGATTCGATGCCAATATGAGCTTGTAGCCATCGCTGTTGGGCTGCGAATTAGCATAGAAGAATATGACACACATGCTCGACACTTCAAATTTGGCTTGCTACTGTTCCTAGTATATTAATAATACGCGAGTCTGTGCATAAGTGTGTACATAATATTAAGCAGCACCAGCTAAATCAGTTTCTCTGTTGCTTCTTGCTTTGTTCTAGGGCTTAAATTTATCACGAAATTATCGCTGACTCAAATAGTCTTATCCGTTGTTGTGCTTGTTTACGACACGCCTTCTTGATGCGATTGCGATTTCAAGTACAAATATATACATACATATATAGTAATGTGAGCAGAAAAGTCTGCCGACATTATACTGAACTTTGTTAATATATATGTATGCATAAATAAATTAAATTATATACTTTAAGCACTTGTTTAATTTAAAATTCGCATTTTAGATGATGTTGTTGCCAGTTTGTCAAATATGCGTATCATACCAATTTTACACCGTAGCCGTAACCAGTGCTGCCAAATCAGTCATTTTTTTGGACAAATCGGACTATTTTTAAAATTACTCTGAACCTACATATATATGTATGTGCATATGTACATACATTTGTGTTAAGCTGTGTTCTTACTGCTTCATAAAACTTCACAAAACAGTATCACAACGTGACAAAATTTTGGAGTCACAAGAAAATGATCTTCCAATGTGAGCACTTGCAATTGAACTATAGAAAACTTATTCTAAGCATATAAAAGTGTCATTTAAAATGTTTTTCATTTGACTCCACTGGTAAAATGTCCCGTGAGCAAGAAGTCGAAGGCGAATTTTTTATGTTGCCGATTCAATCGAATGTTATTACCTACAATATTTTATAAAGCAGAACACCGGAAATTTTGTAAATAAATTAAGGTTCATGAACAAGCAATTACAGCAATTTGTTTCATTAAGTATATGTATATTTATTAAATTTATTCTAATTTATTTAATTGTTCTATTCTATTATTATTGTTATTTATTCTAAAGTGCTAATAATTTGTCACATTTTGACGATTTGAAAGAAAACGAGACAAACGGAGTGTATCAGTTTTCAATATGTTGTAGCTCGTAAAATTTCGCGTATTTACATATGTGACGCATATCTGTCAAAATTCGTTTCGGCAAAAATATTAACTGTTAAAGTTAGGTATGAAGTGTAAAAAGCCTAGAAGAAATACAGCGGCGTAATGTTAAGAACTTGACAGTTCTGCCCACTAGTCGATATGGTGACTACCAGAAAAACAGAGCTGCCAGATAAGGTACTTACGTTGTCCGGCACTTATGATTGTGCCAGAAGAACATAGAGCTGTTTAGTGATTTTCTAGACATATCCGTCACACAAGTAAGAACGAAGAAGAGTATTTGAATCGTTTTTGAATTTTGTCAATAATGACGATAATATTGCTAGATTACAAGCAAGAGCGAATACTGAAATTGTTTTTGTGTACCTTAATTAAAGCCTAGCACCGACGTGAGATAAAAGGCCTAGCGTAAGTTAAACTCCATATAAAAAAAACGCTAGCGTAAAGTGAAAAAGAAGAAGCCGACATTTATCTCCGCTTGTCGGTCCGGACGTAAACTAAACTGAAACTAAAAACGGGGCTGCCAGATAAGGAACGGGCGATGGGCAGCACTGTTTGCAGGCCCAGCGAAACATTGAGCTGTTTAGAGTTTCGCTAGGTATATAGGAGATAAATGTCTGGCATAGAAGTGAAAACGATGAAGACTAATTGAATTTGGTCAATGACGACGATAATATTGGTAGATTATATTCTAGAACGAAAGCTTAAATGGTTTTTATAGACATAAATTCGCCAATTTTGTATTTTTTCATTAATATAGAGGAAGGACCCACGTAAAAAGTTCAAAAGCGATAGGTGCAGCAAATACCCGCTGTGCTTGCGTGCCATCGCATATTTCTCCTCTATTAATATTAATATACATTTTTCATTGCCTATTCTCTCCTCTTTTTTGCAAATCAGCTCTGCATGTTCATTTTTAAAATAAACCGCTGCTGACGCATAGAGTTCCCATTCCATTTTATGTTATTTTTTCGTGTTGCGTTGACAACACTGTCTTAATGCTCGTCGACAGCGAAATATTAAGCATTTTCCGCCGCTAAAAATTTATCTCACGTCGGTACTAGGCTTAAATAACAACTCACAGTTGGAGGAACAGTGCTACCACTCAACTTTCTTGTTATTTTTTCGTGTTGCTTTGGCAGCACTGTCTCTTGTGAACTGAAATTCAACAGGTATTTAAAAATCGCAGATACAAGAGCCCGGTAATCGATAGGGCACCGATATAAAATAATTTTGCTTAACCGATAACCATAAACCAATATACGAAAATAGCCCATAACGAAATTGAAACCGATATACGTTTCCATTTGACACTCTGGTAGCACAATTTCAAACCGTTGATTTCAACGACTGTTGTAATCACGTTTGCGGTGGAAATGAAATTTTTACCAAGACTTCGATTTTCCACTGCAATGTAAGATCGGTATAAATAAGGTATAAATTGGAAATGGAGGTCAATTAGTCGCACCGATAAGTTTATTATTAGCAGCCCTGGTATACTGCCGTCTACAAACAATCTGGCAACGTCTCGCAACCAGTTGAATGCAAGAGTTAGCGTGTTGCTTAAACTAGATCAATTATTTTGTTTTTTTATTGTGCAAACCGTGTGTGTTTCTTAACAAAAACTATTGCGAAGCAAACTTTATGTGGGAAATAACGATTTAAGCATATAATGTATGCCTAAACATACAAATTGACGTTTTAAAAGCAGTGACAATTGAACCCAACACATACACGCGCAACGCGTGCATAAACATATGAGCAAAGCATAGAAAAACCAACACCACAATAACAAAAACTACATCGACAGAAACGAATGGGTGCAAATTAAACTGATTGCGGAACGAAAGTGTGGAAAAGCAACCAATAATATAATTGATAGAAAACAACCAAAACGGGAGCCGATTCTGCGCCAAGCAATAAGACAGGAGACAATAAACGAAACGGCAAAAGGGCGAACCAGGCTATTTATTTGTATGTACCTCGTCGTCGTTGTCCCTGTGTCAATCGCCACAATACATAAAAAAATTGTTACTAAAAATAGCAAAAAATACCCAAAACCCGTACCTGCTGACGTTTTCGTCGTTCGAACTTTGGGTTTTGTCAACGTTTGTGAAGTGTTGGTTAGTTATAGTTGGTTTGTTGGCTGAGCTAGGAGTGGAAACAAAACAGCAACGTTTAATTAAAGGCAACTGAGTAAAAAGATCAGGTTAATAAACATATTTTTGTTGTTTTGTTTTGTTTTGTTTCGCTTTGTTTGTTTGGAGCGTATACGGACACACGACAATCACAAAAATAATAACAATCATAAACAGTAACAAGAGCAAAAACGGCGATAACAACGGGTCTACACAATGCTTTTGAAATTCACAAAAACCAGTGGAGCCGGCGGCGCGGGTTTGGGTTCCAGCTCATCATCCATGCAAGCGACTACAACATATGCGGTACGCGGAGGAGGAACAGGTTTGTTATTAATTATTCCTACTTCGCTTTTGCCTTTCCTTCACTTTTAACTTTACATACGAGTACACGCAGCCCAAAATTTAGTGTACACTCGTAATTTAAACTATTTTGCTAAAAGTACGGCTGACTTACAAAATTACAACTTTTATCAACATTATTAAGAAATAGTTTTAATACAAATTTAAAACACTAAAAAAAAATAACAGAATAATGGTACCTGTTACCTAAAAAATAAGTAAAAGGGTATATTGTATTCGTTGAAATGTATGTAACAGGAAGAAGGAAGCATCTCTGACCCTATAAAGTATATATATATTCATTAACAGCCGAGTCGATATAGCCATGTCCGTTCGTCCGTCCTTCTGTATGAGGGTCTAGTACCAGAGACTATAAAATGTAGAGCAACCAAATTTGGTACACAGACTTCTGTAAACCCCACGCAGATCAAGTTTGTTTCAAATTTTTGACACGACTCGCCAAGTTTTAAAGAAATGAAATATGAACGTTATCCACAATTATCCGCTATCATCCTACCAAATCACAACAAGATCGGTGAGCAGTAACGGTAACTGCCTAAAAGTATGCTATAAAAAACGTTTTTTATGTTTAAATAAGTAATGGGTATCCTATAGTCAGGAACTCGTCTATAGTCTTTCCCACTTGTTTTTGCGCTCCATTCTGGGCACTTTTATTTTCTTAATATAATTATTGTGTACATGAAAATAACGGTGGCATTATGTACGCATTTTATTTCTAGATAACTGCTTTTATCATTGCAAATCATTGTGAACCCCAAAATCACACCCATTTTAGTGTACTGGGTTGCAGGCCACCACAGATGTATACACGTAGTTTTTATACCCAGTGCAAGTACAGAGGTGGTCAAAAGTATTTACACAACACTTAACGTTAAATCTACTCGTAATTTGAACTTACTTCAGTTAAAGTTTGGTATCAATGGAAAGCTCTCTTGAATTCCTTTCAAATGATACAAAAGTTTCCTTAACCCATTAAGTACCCACTGATAAATTTAAGTTTTTGCACGAAAATGAGGAAAAAGTGCCTTTTTGGCAGTTTTCAAAAAATTATTAAAAATACTAGCGAAGAGATTTTTTAAAATTTTTTTTTGCAGTCACTATTTAAATTGTTTGAAGAAACTTTTTGCATCAAAACATTTTTTGTTTGAGACCCAAGAAAAAAGTCAAAAAAATTGACTTTTACAAAAACTCAAATTTATCAGTGGGTACTTAACGGATTAAACAAATTTTGGTATCATTTGAAAGGAATTCAAAAGACCTTTCCATTGATACCAAACTTTACATGAAGTAAGCTCAAATTACGAGTACAATTAACTTTAAGTGTTGTGTAAATACTTTTGACCACCCCTGTATATTAAGTTTGTCAAATTTGGAATGTAGACTTCCTGTAGTGTCAGGCAGAATCAGTTTATTTTTAAAATTTCCACGTGTTAAATCGGGACTTTTCAACCGTACCGGGCTTCGGGCTTTTTACTTAGGCCCGTGTCCGCACGAAAAAAAGCCTGTTTTGATTTTCATGCGCAAAGCCCGTGGGTTTTTTGAAGAGGCCCGCGGGACACGAAGCCCGAACAGGTTTCCAAATTATAATAATAATAATAGAAATGTAACAGGGAGAAGGAGGCATTTTTGACCCTATAAAGTATATATATTCTTGATCAGCATCAACAGTCGAGTAGATACAGCCATGTCCGTCTGTGTGAGCGTCTAGATCTCAGAGACTATAAGAGCTATAACAATCAAATTTGGCACACAGGCTTTTATAAACCCCACGCAGATCAAGTTTGTTTCAAATTTTTGCCACGCCACTTTCCGCCTCCGCAAATCGCAAAAACCACTACTCACACAGTTTTCAAGATATTGTGTTATTTTTTGCAAGTTGACGTTTTTTTGCAAGTTGACAAATAGAAAGGTGGCTGTTTTGAGTTTCAAACAGTGTAAGTGCCTAAAAGTATGCAATAAAAATATTTCATATTTAAATAAGTAACGAGTTCGACTATAGCCTTTTCCGCTCGTTTATATTCATAAAGCTTCATGTTATGGAGGGATCGGATCAATCGCTGAGCGTTTATCCAATGGATCATTAATAGATGATGTAAAGAAAGAAATGGGCGATGCTATAGACTGAAAATTCTGGACAAATATGACAATAATATCCAGATGCCGGGTTCTTATAGCTTTTAAAGAGGCCCGATGTGTCGAAGTGGTGGAGCACCCTTATACTGAATGTATATTATTAAGTTGTAAAAACTGCTGTAAGATTTTAAAATCGGTTCATTTCCCTGTCTGTTCTTATTATTAGCCACACCTGATTTTCAGTTACTATAATAAATGATACATTTAAGGACCTGGGCATATGGTATCAAAAGTCTAGTACGTAGCCACACCTCCCCGCAAGCGGAGCCCCTTTCTCTTAATTTTAGAATTATTGAAAAAAATTGGATATCAGAAATTTTGCGGCTTAAAAATGAGTTTGTCATTAAACGTACGAATACTTTTTGGTAACTACGAGTTCGAAAACCTGACCTACAATGTTCGCTGAAGTGTCAAAACAGAGTGTACGAATAAATGTTGGGCTGACTTTGTACATGTAAATACATACATAAAAGTATATACAGGGCTGCCCATATTCGACGGACCCATCTGACAACTCCATAACTTTTGACAGAGATGTCAGATCGCTTAATGACATACCGCGTTTGAAGCGTCAGTCCAAGCAGATTTTTACCATGGAACAATACACGCCACGCGAGCGCTCTGAAATAGTTGAAATTTACATTCAACAGATGACGAGCAATTTTGGAACAAAATTATCATGTCCGATGAAGCCCATTTCACATTGAATGGGACCGTAAATAAGCAAAATTGCCGTATTTACGCCACTGAAAATCCTCAGGAGATTGAAGAAGTGCCTCTTCATGACGAAAAAGTCACAGTTTGGTGCGGCGTTAGTGGGCCGTTTTTCTTCCAAAATGAAAATGGCCATGACTGGCCACCGCGTTCGCCAGATTTGACGCCGCCTGACTTCTTCTTGTGGGGATATTTGAAGTCAAAGGTTTACGTTAACAAGCCAAGGACCGTAGAAGAGCTCAAGGACAACATTCGTGAAGAAATAGCCGCTATTCCGGCCGAAATGTTGGCGAAAACGATGGAAAATGCTGCAAAAAGGGCACAATACGCCATCAACGCCAGAGGCGGCTATTTGAGAGATATCATATTCAAAAATTGATGTAAACAAATCTACTTGGATCAAATTAAATGATTAAGATTGCCAACCGCCAAATTTTTATTTTTTTTCTTTGATTTTTTATGTACACTAGTCGGCATATTTATTTTGACAACATTTAAATTTAAATCTACTCGTTATTTGAACCTACTTCATGTACATTTTGGCATCAATGGAAAGGTAATTTCAATTCCGTTTGAATGATACAAAACTTTCCTTAACCCATTAAGTACCCATTGAAAATTTTGAATTTAAAAAAACGCCATTTTTAAAACTTTTTTCCTCGATTTTTTTAAAAAAAAATTTTTGATGCAAAAAAATTCTTCAAACAATTCTAATAGTGACTGCAAAAACAATTTTTCAAAAATCTTTTCGCTAGTATTTTTAATAATTTTTTGAAAACTGCAAAAATGGCACTTTTTGTATGAAAAGTAGAAAAAAGGGGTTAAAATAGTCATTTTTTGCAGTCGAAATCGAGGAAAAAAGTTTTAAAAATGGCGTTTTTTTAAATT
This sequence comes from Drosophila subquinaria, assembly GCA_037043405.1. Taxonomy (NCBI): domain Eukaryota; kingdom Metazoa; phylum Arthropoda; class Insecta; order Diptera; family Drosophilidae; genus Drosophila; species Drosophila subquinaria. Next base: position 21,773 of record JBAMBL010000536.1, read on the forward strand.
CAAAATTTTCAATGGGTACTTAATGGGTTAAGGAAAGTTTTGTATCATTCAAACGGAATTGAAATTACCTTTCCATTGATGCCAAAATGTACATGAAGTAGGTTCAAATAACGAGTAGATTTAAATTTAAATGTTGTCAAAATAAATATGCCGACTAGTGTATATAAAACAGCAAAATATGTTATATGTATGTTACTTGTAACTTTGTGATATTAAGATCGCAAACATTTGTGTTTTTATTAGCAATTAATTATTCAATACAATCAATTTGACATTGTCGAAATCGATCAATTAGTTAAGGACACGAGTACATACAATATGTGCAAACACTCTTAAATCATGACATAGCTGATGTACTTTAGATGCATATACAGTAATATAGAATAGAAATTTCATTTGAATCGATCGCAAGGAAAAACCAGATATCAAAAACAACAACAACAACATAAATAATAATAATAATAATAACAACGTGCAGTAACAACAACAAACACTAATCATTTTGTTTTGACGCTGTCTCTGCGCTGACGTTGTCTTGCGAGGTAGCAAATACAACAGCAATTCTACCAAAACACTAGAGAGGGAGAGAGAGAGAGAGAGACTGAATATCTAATGAGGCAATACTGTCTGTCTACAGTCGATTTGCTGTGAATAACGTTGTAACAATAAAATTATTGAGGTGGAGGCTCGCCAAAATTTTAAATGCACTACAACGAATGAGAATACGAGAGAGATGAAGATCAACAACAATGACAGCAAATTCCATACACAATTCATAGGATTAACCAACTTGTATTGCATGGCTGTCCATACCGTTTGAAGCTTTGCTTACCAATACGAGTAGAACCTGAAAATCAAAGCCGCGCGACAACGCCCCTTGATCATTAACTTATCTAGAGAGCAGAAAATTGCATTTAATATAGTGACTAAGTCTAGTCACGAGACTTGGCGGGCAATTACATATTGTGACAGAGAGAGGGAGGAACAAAAAGTGTGGTCAGAAAGATGAACATATTTATCTAAATACTTGTTTTTTTTTCTGCTTTTAGTATAGTAAATAATATACATATTCATTTGCTATTTCATAAATGTCCATTATACCAAGCAAGCCAATAAAAATTCACCCCCAAACACAACAAAATACGCGCATCACGTCACAATTACAAGAATTTCCGCTTAGAATTTGACATAACCAGATTTATTGTGTGGAACAACAACAGATATCAATATAATTAAAGTCATTATACAACAAATATCTTGAAATTAGACAAGTAGGCCACGAAAGGATATCAAAAGGTAAAAAAAAATAATTGTGTCATGTTCTATTTATCGATATTCGCTATTTTTAGTGGAAAAATATTCGTCTGCACTGTCTCTGTTCATTTAATTTTTCAAATACACGTACACTACTGGCTAAATTAATAAGTACACTCTTTCTTATACTATAACAGCTATTGTAAGTCAAGTCTTCATATTTAAAAAATATATTTGGAAAGGTCATCTAAAGCAGGCCATCCACAGTCGAATTTGTTTGACGAACGTGTTCGATTCGACGAAATATTCGTCGTTGGTGCTAGTGTTCGTGTCCAAATTTTGTGTTGCTTGTTTTGTTCGAGATAAATAGAACTGATTCTATTTTTCGTGTGTTCGATTGAACAATTCGACAATGGATGGCAATGTTGGCGCAAACATCATTTGTCAAAAGTTTTCGTAGCGTAAACACATGTTTACTCTGTGAAAACTTAAAGCAGGCCATCCACAGTCGAATTTGTTTGACGAACGTGTTCGATTCGACGAAATATTCGTCGTTGGTGGTAGTGTTCGTGTCCAAATTTCGTGTTGTACGTTTTGTTCGAGAAAAATATAACTGATTCTATCTTGCCTGTGTTCGATTCAACAATTCGACAATGGATGGCAATGTTGGCGCAAACATCATTTGTCAAAAGTTTTCGTAGCGTAAACAAGGGCTAAAAATGTTGAAGAATTTGTTGGAGTTTATTTACTGCCTGCAAAATTAACCAGCACTGTGGCATGCAAAAAGAGAGGCATATAAGAACAAAAATATGCGAAACAAGTTTTTTTTTCTCTAAATAAATATGTATAGCCATTAAGGCAATGACTGTATCGTTATCTGATGACATGTTTATTCTCTGAAAATTTTCTATAAATTATGTTTGCAAGCAATGTTAGAAACAGTTAGTGGGCAAATGTAATTCTTGTTCGACGAACAGTTCGTCAAACAAATTCGACTGTGGATGGCCTGCTTAAACAAATGATGTTTGCAACAATGTTTGAAATAGTTAGTGGGCAAATGTAATTCTTGTTCGACGAACAGTTTGTCAAACAAATTCGACTGTGGATGGCTTGCTTAAATTCCGTTTGAATGATGCATAACTTTCCTTATCCCATTAAGTACCCATTAAAATATTCAAATTTTAAAAAAAGTCAACTTTCAAAACTTTTTTCCTCGATTTTTTAAAAAAATGTTGGGATGCAAAAACATTCTTCAAACAATTTTAGGAGTGAATGCAAAAAAATTTTTTTCAAAAATCTTTTCGCTAATACCTACGTTTTAAAATTTTTTTTGAAAATTGCTTTAAAGGCACTTATTGTATGAAAATGACGAATAAGTGCCTTTTAAGCCATTTTAAAAAAATTATAAAAAGTAAAATTATAAAAGTAAAAAGATTTTTGAAAAAGATATCTGTAGCTTGTTTTTGTTGGATGCTGTGGAAGTTTAAATTGTTGCGGGTTTTTAGCGATTTCCCGCTTAAGTCGTAGAGCAAACATTTTTAGTTTTTTTTTTGAAGGAAATAGATTCACATTCACCAATTTAAGCTTTAATTGCTAAAAATATTTAAATTTTGCCCTCTTAATTGCACCGGTTTATTTTACGAAACAGATGAGATCCCAAAAGGGTTAGTATGCACATTTGTTAATTAAAACTATAGCTTTCGTTCGGTATATAACCTGATCGGACAGTCATAGACAATTTTGCATTTTTCCTGTATATAATGTTAGTCGCCTTTCTCACCCTTCGTGTCAGTAAACGGGATTGATTTAAAAACATTAAATCCGTTATTAAAAAAGAAACGCTCATCATTAATTCAAGGTTTCACTGTAGGCCATTAACCGAGGTACTTATATCCATATGCCTGGCGCACACAGGTTTGTTGTTGTATGTTGTATTTTGTTTGTTTAACATTTCACATGAGCATTTAATTCCATTACATTTCTCGATTAATCTAAACCATAGTCCCAACGACAATTGTCTAAGATCAAAACGCAACACTGCAAAATGCTTCTTGGAAATTAATCTCGACCAGAGACTGTGAAGTGCGCAAAAGGCCCGCCCTTTCCGGTTTATTGCAAACGTCAATAGACTGTAGTTTTGTCAAGCTACTCTACGAGAGCACGGATCGGAGTAAGACGCCGTGAGGGTTGTGCTAAGGTGCTCCGGAAATGCCGTAAATGAAAAGCTGAATGTCGTGTGTGACGTGCAAAAAATCGATTGATGCATTCATGGGATTCCCCTTTTGGCCGGTTTTAATCACAGACAAACTGCATTTATTATGTCAGGAAACAATAGAGTAAAATTACTCAGTCCTGATATTAGTTTTGTGTATTAATTCTACAATTGGAGTAGCAGACAGCCTTTGTTGATACACATTTATTGAATAAGTTTATGTCTGTTTTAATCATAGTTTATTTTATTTTAAAATTCAAACTGACAATTTAGATGATGACCGTAACCGTTAACCGGTATTAACCGAACGAAATTGGTTACTGTAATTAAAACCGTAACCGAAATTGAAATCGAAATCAACGTTTAAAAACCGATTCAAGCCTAACGATTTATTAAGGTTTGATTAATATTATTTGTAATTTTTTATTTGATGTCTCAAATATAAATTTGTTGGCTGTTTGCAGAAAACCTGTTATTTCAAACAGTTCAATATACTTTAACCACAAATTGCATTTGTTATTATAGTTAGTTCTTTTAATTTAAATTATGATGAATATCATATTTTAAGTCCCTGTTTTATTTATATTATTCTAAGCTTTTTTTTTTGTGAAAATAACCGTAATTGAAACCCATTTGATACCCTGGTCAATACCTTTTTTTTTGTTTCTGTATGGGAATCAGTCAGAAGATACTACAACGGAAGTTGTAAACAGTGTGACGTCAATTCTTACCAGTCGACACTACGATGCAAATTTGTTTAATTAGTGTATATTATTAATTAAATAACAATGACTGATATTTTTAATACCAACAAACATACCATATACATATGTATAAAGTGTATATTTTCCGGGGTCAATTCCTTTATTAATTTCATTTTTATAGCCAAATTACTTTGCGTTCCAAAACTTTTCACATAGCTAAAGCGCTAATTAAAATCGATTATTTAAATTTCAAAAACCCAGATCTTATTATACTTAATATCAAAAAAACATATTTCTCCAATATCAACTTCAAAAAAACATTCACAAAAAACTGAAAAACTCACTGACAATAGTCTACATAATATGTACACTCACTCGCATATCTCTGCGTACACCTTTATTTCTGCTATAACAGCTATGTAAGTAAAGTTATCACGATAAAAAAAATATATTTGGAAAGGTCGCTTAAATTCCGATTGAATTATTCAAAAATTTCCTTAACCCATTAAGTACCCTTCGAAAATTTCGAACTTATGTAAAAGTCACTTTTCAAAACTTTTTTCCTCGATTTTTTACAACAAATATTTGGATGCAAAAAAATTCTTGAAACAATTCTAAGAGTAACTGCAAACAAAAATTTTCTATTTTTTAATTTTGCTAGTATTTTTTAAAATTTTTTGAAAACTGCAAAAAAGGCACTTTTTGCATGAAAATGAGGAAAAATGGGTTAAAATTTTTGTTAGTATTTTTTAAAATTGTTTGAAAACTGCAAAATAGGCACTTTTTGCATGAAAATGGGTTAAAATGGTCATTTTTGGGATTTTCAAACAATTTTAAAAAATACTAACAAAAATATTTTTGAAAATTTTTTTTTGCAGTCACTCCTAAAATTGTTTGAAGAATGTTTTTGCATAAAAAATTTTTTTTGGAAAAATCGAGGAAAAGAGCTCGAAAATTTTTTTTTTTCCAAAATTCGAATATTTTAATGGGTACTTAATGGGTTAAGGAAAGTTATGCATCATTCAAACGGAATTTAGATGACCTTTCCAAATATATTTTTTAAATTTGAATACTTGACTTCCAATAGCTGTTATAGTAAAAGAAAGAGTGCGGCTTTTTTTTTTGTCGCTGGGTGTACATACTCAATGTATATACTCCAAATTTTAATTTGATAGTTAAATATTCATGATGGAAATCAGGAAAACTTAGATAACTATCGATATAGAAGTTTAATATATGTACGTGTAAACACAAAGATGTACACATCTATCGATAAGGGCTCGCAACCCTTTTTTTAATTTTCATTCATTGTTCTTTAAATGTTATATTTTTTAAATTTAATTAGGAACTATTCATAATTTAATTTTTTAACTTATTATTATTATTAAAGGCAAAATATGTGCCATATTTGGCATATGTAAATATATTTGATGCTTTTTTTTATTTCAAATTGCATTTTTTTATTTTAAATTGAAACAGTGTTAAATAATGAAATTAAAGTAAAAAACAGGTTATAAATTAAAAAGAATAAAAAGCGTTTTTAAATTGTCTACAACATACTGAAGTTTTTTAGTGATCTGAGCTGCGGTTTTCTCTTAAGTTGCCAAAATGTGTGATACAAAATTATTTATTTTACCTGTGGCATTTTATTTAAAAGCTTTAAGGTAAGAGCCTAACAGCCAATAACCTCTCCAACAATATATAGAACATACATTCATATGTGGTTTGGAAACTATGGAAAACGCTTTAATACAAACAAACAGGCAAACAGACTTTTCCCGTCATTTGGAAAATTTAACTATCTTTTGATAAAATTTAAAAATAATTTCCAAAAGGCTCCAAAGACCCCATCTACTTACAATCCCTTATCTCGGATCCAGGTGAGTTATCAAAAATCGTAATGTGCACTTTTGTTACTTAGTTCAATACCTTTCGACCGGTATACAACTCTAATCGGACAGTCGTTGGATTTTTTCTATATACACTACACTACACTACACTACAAATATATGGCCAAATTAATAAGTACACTCTTTCTTTTACTATAACAGCTATTGTAAGTCAAGTATTCAAATTTAAAAAATATATTTGGAAAGGTTATCTAAATTCCGTTTGAATGATGATATATACACTACTGGCCAAATTAATAAGTACACTCTTTCTTTTACTATAACAGCTATTTTAAGTCAAGTCTTCAAATTTAAAAAATATATTTGGAAAGGTCATCTAAATTCTGTTGGAATGATGCATAACTTTTCTTAACCCATTAAGTACCCATTGAAATATTCAAATTTAAAAAAAAGTCAACTTTCAAAACTTTTTTCCTCGATTTTTAAAAAAAAAATATTGGGATGCAAAAACATTCTTCAAACAATTTTAGGAGTGACAGCAAAAAAAAATTTTCAAAAATCGTTTCGCTAATATTTTTTAAATTTTTTTTAAAATTGCATAAAAGGCACTTTTTTTATAAAAATGAAGAATAAGTGCCTTTTAAGCAATTTTCAAAAAATTATAAAAAATATTAGCGAAAAGATTTTTGAAAATTTTTTTTTGCTGTCACTCCTAAAATTGTTTGAAGAATGTTTTTGCATCCCAACATTTTTTTTAAAAAATCGAGGAAAAAAGTTTTGAAAGTTGACTTTTTTTAAAATTTGAATATTTGAATGGATACTTAATGGGTTAAGGAAAGTTATGCATCATTCCAACAGAATTTAGATGACCTTTCCAAATATATTTTTTAAATTTGAAGACTTGACTTAAAATAGCTGTTATAGTAAAAGAAAGAGTGTACTTATTAATTTGGCCAGTAGTGTATATAGCTAGTCGTCTTCCGCACCCTTCGTGATGCTTTCGTCACTATCGTGGACTGCCGTCTACAGGGATATTAACTTTGACTTCACCATGTTTTTACATAAAATGCATTCTGTAGAGTCTTTGTATTCCAAACTACTACAACTATTCACGAATACGAAGCTCAAGTTTCAACACGAAATTCCAATCAGTTCCGAAGATATGATTCGACGACTCGATACTCGAAAAGTTACAGACGAGTCGATCTAAAATTTAATGTTTATTCTCAAGTACCATAAATATAAACCACCCGCTTACATGATTTTATTAGGTAAAATGTTTTTTTTGTATGTGAGTAAGGTGAAAAAAATGATAAAAAAAAAACCATGACATTATTTTTTTCAAACACCTCCAAAACTTTACATTTTCAACTTTTTGACCAAAATGTGGTTCATATTCTTAGAAAATATGTTACTAACGCAAAAAAATTAAGCCTTGATTCGATCGTCAATGGACATCAGCCTCTAACTTCACTATTTCCGGCGGAAATGGCTTAGAAAATTTGTAATGTATAGTATTAAAAATGAATAAACTATCCTCAAAGCTTGAACGAATTCTATTTATTCTTTCTCAGTTAAAAAAATTTAAAAAAACATTCTAATCTGGCTTCCCCTTTTAAAAATAAAAGAATCGATAGGCAGCGACAGAATATCAACAATTTCGGTATCAAAAATATTGCTTGTGCCCTGTCTTCAACAAATAGCAAATAATTTCGTTCTCTAGGGGTGCAGGCATAGTTCGTCATATAAAATAGGCAGACTGCGTTGTCAACGGAGCTCACAATCTATCTGGTAATAGGTAACTGGTTGCCATTTAAATACTCGTAAATTTGGCTGGCTATATTATACCATAAAATGACTAATAGTTAATGATTCTTGAAATATTGTGAAATTGTTTGTCGGTAAGATATTGCCCACTCTAAAACGAACCATTCAAACTCTTCCATCTCATCTGATTAGAAAAACAGACATAAATATAAAAGTTGATGTACGATTGATTAAATATACTGAAGTATATTATTGTATATTAAACGGAAGGTATCTCATTGTCGAGAAATCTCGAATATTTTCTTCGATTTTAGCGCATGTAGTGGTACAGTATATTTCGCCTAATTTCTCACTGACACTTAATTTCCCAAATTTGGCGTGAACAAAATATAAAAATAAAGTTCAATTCTAAAATTTTTTTTTTTAAATTTTTGAGAAAATTTTGAAAAGTACAAATTACAAGAAATTGTGTATGACTGTTAACTTACGCCCTTTTCAGTGCCACGCCCATTTTCATCTTTCTTCCAAAAATTTCTTTAAAGTATTGGAAATAAATATTTCAAATTTTAACCCGATATCTCATCTACTTCAAAAGTTACAGATTTTTGCCACGAGTTTTCGGGAAACGAGTCACAGTGCCACGTTAGTGACGAAACCAGACCTCAAAAATTTACGTTTTACAAGGTTTTTATCAATTTTGTGATGCGTTTTAAAACGTTTGTTGCTGGTGACTCAACTGCAAGAAATGACACAAAAAATCTCTAAATAAAGTTTAATGAGCATATAATATTTTAGCAAATATACAAAATATGTATATAAAGCCATCAAATTGCTAACTTCTCTTTTCTCGCTCTATTTTTGATTCCTTTCTCTGTTATACCTAATGGTTTTACCGCATCTTGCTGCGTCGTCGTATTGCGTTGTATATTATTTTTATTATTTGTTTACACATTGGCACACACATTGTACATAAATGTAGATTTTTTTATGCGCAAGCGCCACAATAACAAATAATAATAATAACCAGCAGTCAAAAACGCGCCACAAACGCACGCAGTACGCAGTCAAGGTTGCGAAATTTTGCTCTTAATTGTCATTAAGGCAAACAGCCTCCAAGAGCAGAAGCTTCTGAGCAAACATACAAACATACTAATTCTACATAACGTTGCCAGAGAATATTCTGAAAAAACCTTTTAAATTTATAATAAACTTTAGTATGCTATGAGTTATCAGAATATGAGCGAAATGGGTGTGATTTGTTAAATCAGATTTAGATCATGACATGAAAATAATAAAAAGTATTTAAAAATATTTTTGAATAGAAAACCTATGGAATAGAAAAACTGTGTTAAACGTAAAGAACATACAAATAAATAAGCTTCGTATTTACAATACCTATGTTAGTATGAAATTTGCGTGTATATACATAAAAATAACAATAATATTGTGGAATTTAATTTTTAGATGTTTGAATCAAACGGTGTTAAAAACACTGCTCATAGGTAGGCGCTCGAGCTGCTTAAAATCTGCTAACAGGTATTACTACCGTTATATATAACCGATCTTAATGGCAATTAGGCTGGGAGATTTCACCATCAAAAGATTTGCATCATTTTAGGGGAAACCTCCTTTATCGGGTAAAAAAAAATCGATTTTTTTGAAATAATTTTAAAACTGTTCAAGAATATTCCTTTAAAAATTTTAAGTCGATATCTGCATTGATCTGATTGAGAAAGCTGTACTGAGCCGATCAGCATAAGTGACGGCTTATTATCGATAATTAAATTCTCTTCTAACTAAAATAAATTGTTTTCAAAAAAAAAAAAAAAAAAAAAATAATTTTCGATCATTTCTTAAAAAAAATGGCAATGTCATAAAGAAGCAACTATTATTAATTCAAACAAATTTTTTTTTTTTTTTTAACTCCGACCATTTTTATAGAAGTTTGAGTAAAAAATCTCGAAGTTTAATTATGAAAAATCGAGCCTTAGTATAACTCTTTATTGACCGATTGATTTGACTCAGCTTCTGGCTCAACGGGCATTCCAGTGCCAACAATTGGCGATTGCTTACTGTTGCTGTCAGCAGCAGCAACTTGCTGTTCATTGTGATTTCGAGTGCCCCTCGAATTTCTACAATCTCCTAAATTGAAATCTGTACGAGCCTACGAAAAGACCACAAAATAGCTAAACAGACTATAATGCCTAGCAAAAGAAGAAAACAAGCAAACAAAAGTAATTCAGCAAAGAGAGCACGTCGTCACGGCAGTCGCACGCATTAGTCACGTGACATGCAAAAGATACAAAGAATAACAATTAACAGAAAAAACAATAACATCAAACTCGAAGTAGTCAGATTGCTGTACTACAAGTATTCTGTTGTCTTTGGCACATTTTTGTGAGACGCGTGCAGCATTTGAATGTTAGAATCAGATTTGCAATGTACGTCATAGTCATAGTTATCACATATTCATTAAACATACATACATACATTCACATCCAATACTATCACATCGCATCACACTTTTGTTTCGTGATGAGATTGCGTTCAGAAACCGATCAGAGACCTCAAAAAGTACTTATACACTTAAAACTTTGCTCTCTGTTCTCTTCTCCGCTAAATAGTAAACAGAATCTTATTAGCAGCAGTGAAAAGCGACGAATTCACCGTAGTCGACGTCGGCAAACTGGCATAGCTCACGCCCAGCTCATAAAGATACGAATACACTAAATATATTTACATATAAATGTATGTATGTACATTGATACATACGCTTGGGGCTCGACTCGTCGTCTGCTGCTATTTGGCATTTACCGTCTAGCGAATTTCACAACACATTGCGAAATAAAATTTAAGGAACATGTACATACATTAGAGTGGATCAAATTTTTTTTTCTCGACCAAACTGTTGTCAAAATCGTAATCTACGACAAATTTGAAGAAGATTTGCCCAAGAAACCATGGGCCTTAAATCAAAATCGAGCTTCCCGTCAAAATGTATCATAATTTCTCGTTATTGATTGACCCACTCTAATGTATGTACATACATATATAAAAATATGTATGTACATATGTATGTATGAAGCTTACCAACTATAAGAATATTTCAATATCAAGGTTTTTGGTTAACTATAAAAGCAGTAAGGCTGGCGGCAGAGAATCGTCAGAGAAAATGACCAAAAAAGAGTAAAATGGTTTTGTGTCGAATCGATTGAGCCATGTGCATTCGTCCATCTGTTTGAATGCGTCGATCTCAAAGACTATATGAGCTAGAGACTTCCAACTTGGTATGTAGGTTTCTGGATACCAGACGCAGATCTAATTTGATTTTAAATTTAGATAGAACCCCTACATCATATAGCTGCCATAGAAACGATCAGTCGAAAATTAAGTTTTAGTATAGAGAACTTTTTTGTTATTTGGGTTATCTCAACCACTCTGACAGCATATGTGTATGTATGTACATCTGGGTTGATCCTGAATATCCTTTCGATAGATTTTATAGCTTCTGCCACGGTCATACCAGAAAGACCTAACCCAATTGGCTGTATGGGGTAATATGGTTGGGAGCTGTCCGCATATCAACCTCCGAATCAGGAAGAATAATACTTAAAGTGCATCTGAATTCATTGACAGCAATTACGAAGCGTTTCAAATGGTATAGTAAGTTTTTTAGGATTTTATATATCCATCCGATTGTTAAGGTCACTAGCAACAGCATTAGGCCAAAACAAGTAGAGGCAAAACAAATTAGGCTGTCTGGTGTCCATTGAAAAATATACAGTGGCGGCAGAAATAATAGGGACATAAAATTTGTTTGCTTCTTTTCAATATTATTCTGATCTTTGCAAGATCCAATGCCTTTAAACTCTTAGTCTTAATACCTAATCGCTATTTTTATTTAAAACTAACCACAATTTAGTCCATATCATTAAATAAAAAGAAGAGAAATTAAATTTCCGAAATTCATACTGGCAGAAAAAAAGGGAAAATAAACATTAAGTATAGAGTTTTATTGTTTTACATATTATTTTTAGAAAACTTCAATTTGCGACTATTATTTTTAGTATTCCAGAGCATCTTTGATGCTTGGAGCCCACAAATTTACACCTGTTGCACCTGTTTCCAGAGCTCCTGCTGATTTTTTTTACTTTTTATTTAAAGCAGCGGTGGGCGGCCTGTACTCTGGGAGTTAAGCAGCTACTCTCAACTTTATTCGGCGCCGTGAAGTCGCACACAAGCAGCTCGAGTCGAGGCGTCATAAAACAATTAGACACGCTCAACTCGCGAGCAAGCTAGCAACAACAATGCACACAGGCAGCTCGAGTCGAGGCAAAGTAGGTAGAAACGAAAAGGGTTGTTGTTGTAGTTTTTGTTGTAGTTGTTGTTGTGGTTGTTGTTGTAGAACTCCCGAGGTCAAATTTTGCGCCCACCGCTGATTTAAAGAAAAAGAAAAAATGTAGGATGTAGACAATTTCCTGAACTTTGAACCCCAATTTGATCCACTTACAGGTCGAATCTCGCAAAACATCTTATTGCACGATAAAATTGTCTCAGCTATGTTGTGTGAAAATTTCAGCTTTCTATCTTTTATCGTTTGGGCTACACGTTGATGTGTCTGTCAGTCAGTCAGGACAAAGAGTGTTATATGTATAGATATACTATACATGTAGATTAATTCTGCCGCTACTGGATAGTAATTCATTGTCACGACAAAAGTTTAAAATAAAAACCAAATAACATTATTTGAATGTTTGTCTCTGTTGAGAAAATAGCTAGATATACATAAGTTGATAGATACAATTATGTTCATACGCACATAATTGGTGCGATTCACTGATAAGTTCGTCTACTTAGTGTATGCTCTTGTTTTTACAAATTCCCCTTGTTGTCGTCATAATTGTTACAAGTTCGTCGAACGCCAAACGTTACACGTGCCGTCTCAATGTCAAAGAAAAATATTTACACCATCAGACACACTTATACTAACAAAAAAATGTGATGCCTCAAGGCAGGCAGCATAATAACTATATTGTGCTCAAACTTCATAAATTGATAAAGGCAAATTATTTGTTTAAAAAAATACAACAAAAACTCGACATTTCGTAATGTATTGAAAACCGGTAAGGTTTCGTTTGGATCAGTGTTTTGTTTACCCTTTCCCCATAGAATACCTTACACTTGAGCTTGTTGTGTTCCTTTCAATACTTCTTATGAGCAGTCGGCACTCTTAGAACCGCCAAGAAGTCGCACAAGCAGTCGAGCGAGCCTGTGCCGATCTCAAACGAGCTTACAATAACAAAATACATGTAGTGTGTGTAGGCGCCTGCGGGACGCTCAAGTGAATTTCTGCAATAACAAATACACGCCGTGACCAGACTCCGAGCGCTCTCTCCGTTAATTTGGTCGTCATAAAGGCACAAATCCTCATAAGAACAAAGAACAACAAGACGGCAAATGCTCGATAAGCGTCGCACAGTGGGGCCATTGCTCATTTTACGTTGCAAAAATAGTAACTTTTAAACCAAATGAGATAATCGAATAATTTTAATGGCATATGATAGAAAACTCTTCAACCTATGAAATTAGCATTTAAAAAAGGTGCCACGCTTCCTAATTACTTATTTACGGGCTATCAAAGTTAAAATTTGTGAAATTTGTGAAAAAAATAAATTTTATGTCACCTAAAAATAATTTTTTTTTTAAATATTTTGATTTTTTTTGTTTTATTTTTAAGGTTTTTATATTTTAAAATTATTTTCAAAAAATTTAAAAACAATTTTTTTTTTTTCAAAAAATTATTTTTTGTTTTTTGGTGTGAATTATCAAAATTGCATATTTCGACCTAATTCCTATGACATCTATATGATATAGTTGTCCGATTTGAACCAATCTGACATATTATGAACCTGGGGTAGTCTTCTACATTCTGACCAAGTTTGGTTGACTATTTTTGACTTTTGGTAGACGAAAAGTCTCATGAATTAAAATGCATTAAGTTCCGATAGCTAAAAAACGCTTCAGAATTGATTTCTCTTTATAAATATATAAGGTTTTGTACCCGCCCGGACCCGCCTAAGAAGGTTAAATCTAAAAAAAACTAAATCAACCTCACAAAAAAAACACGCGGCATAATTGCATAGTTCGATCGATTGTTCCTATGACAGCTATATGATATTTTGGTCCGATTTGAACCAAACTTGGTCAGATAGTAGAAGACTACCCCAGGTTCATAATATGTCAGATTGGTTCAAATCGGACAACTATATCATATAGATGTCATAGGAATTAGGTCGAAATATGCAATTTTGATAATTCACACCAAAAAACAAAAAATAATTTTTTGAAAAAAAAAAATTTGTTTTTAAATTTTTTGAAAATAATTTTAAAATATAAAAACCTTAAAAATAAAACAAAAAAAAATCAAAAATTAAAAAAAAAAATTATTTTTAGGTGACATAAAATTTATTTTTTTCACAAATTTCACAAATTTTAACTTTGATAGCCCGTAAATAAGTAATTAGGGGGCGTGGCACCTTTTTTAAATGCTAATTTGATAGGTTGAAGAGTTATCTATCATATGCCATTAAAATTATTCGATTATATCATTTGGTTTAAAAGTTACGATTTTTGCAACGTAAAATGAGCAATGGCCCCACTGTGCGTCGCGACGCGTACAACTACTATAAAAATGTTCACTTTGCTATAATTTATAATAGCAGATGTTGACAACAACGGTTGTCAACATAGTGTTTTATATTCAACAACAACTTCGAAGATTTTTGGTACCCTTGCAGAGTTATGAAAATTTCTAAAGAGTTATACAAGGGTGCCACAGAAATCGCTTTCGCTTGAATTTCACCTAAATTTTTATGAAATTTAAGTGAAATTCAAGCGTAAGCTATTTCTGTGGCACCCCTGATAGTATAAAGTATTATTTAGCAATTAGTTTCAATGCTTAAGTGTGCATACTGTAAGCTTATTGGAGCCTAAGGGGGTAAGCCAGTTTAGGAGGCCGAAACTCGATTGTTTTTTTATGATTTTTTAACTCAGAATGAATAGTCAGAATTCGTTTAAACTTTGAGGATAGTTTATCCCTATTTTGAAAAACATAGTCAAATTTTGTTCGGAGCCATTTCCGCCGGAAGTAGGGAAGTTAGAGGCTGGTGTCCATTGACGATCGATCCTTGCGGGCCACCTGGCGGTCGCAATTTTGATTCGAAATCAATTTCTTTCTTTCCTTAGTTACATTTTTTTTTTAAGAGTATGAACCAAGTTTTCGTTAAAAAAGTTGATAATTTACTTTTTAGGAGGTGTTTGAACAAAATGTAATTTTTTCACCTTTCTTACATTAAAAAAATATTTTACCTAATAAATTCATATAATCGGGTGGTTCATATTCTTGGTACTTAAATAAACAATATTCACACAAATATTCAGATCGATTCGTCAATAACTCTACGAGCTAGGATTCTCGCAAGTTGACAAAAAGTAGCTCCGAGTAAAACGCATTTGAAAAAACCGCGCGCTTGGGCACTCCATCGACCGGTGTTTACGTTAGTGCATATCTTCGGAACTAATTAAAATTTTGTGTTGAAACTTAAGCTACATATTCTTGAATAGTTGTACTATAAATTTATGCAATAACATGTCTCTGCTTCAGCTGATGCTGGAACAAAAAGCTCAGAGCTGTTAAATCAGCTTTCAGCATCGGTTCGCGTCGTCACACATCAGCGATCATTTGCTATCTGTTGTTGTTGTTTGTTAGCTTGAAATAAAAAACGGAAAGAGCTTGGAGAGCTCTGAGCGCCACTAAATGCCCATCACTGCAGTTCACTTGTTTGGATTATTCCCTGAATGCTAGTAAAACCTTCATTCTTATGTATTAAACCAACTAATTTAAACAAATTTACCTTTGGTCTGATTTTTTTTCTTCCTAATTTTAATAATTAATATTAATAATTTATTTTAATTTTTTTATAGTAAACTTTAAGTGGCTTATTTTTTTCTTATGTCATATTCATTTTAACTTATTAAATTTTTTTAAAATTATTTTTACCTATACTCACAAAATTAAAAATTTGATGATAAAAAAAGAGTCGAGAATGTAAACAAAGGGGAAAAATCGCATATAATCGAGCCTAGGCTAGGTTAGGTTGGTTCAGCTGCTATTTAGTGTACAGTGGTGCGCAAACAAGATCACAGTAACTGAATTTCGTCAACCATAACAACAAAACATTTTTTTTGTAAAATTAATTTGTTTATTTGTAACAATTATGAGTAACTAAAAGAGAAAAATTAATTATATTCGAAGAGTGAAAAATATAAAACCAAAACCCGTTTTGTTCATAGACCCTTATCAGCTATAAGATTATTTATGCGTTTTGGCATAAAGTGTACAAAATTCTCAATTATCTCTTTTAATGTTCATTTTGAATGAAACGCTACTATTTTTCAGTCAAAAAAAAAAAAAAAAAAAAAAGTCTCTTTCGGAATTCGATTCCATTCCTTGTTTGAAGGGGATGTTTCATATTGTTTCACGATATTCAAAACATTTTCAATCGGATTACGGACGGGAATTTGTGCTACCCACTTCATCAATTTAAAATTTTGCTTTCAAAGCCAATCTTTTATAATTTATCAGTTATCAGAGAATATTAGAGCTGAAGCCTTGAAATTTGGAATGTACGCCTGTCGTTACCATTCGCGGATTAATTTTTTCGAGGTCCTCAAAATATGTATTTATTTGTGAGCTGATTTCATCATTGGAGCCATATCTCTTTCGGCCAAGCCCTTTGCTTTAAGTTTTGAAACAAGAAATAGTCACTGAGTGCTAAATCCGGAGACTAGGGTGGATGAGGTAATTCTACACATATCTGCACCCTTGCATTGTCATGGTGGAAAATAACTTTTTCTTGCCATTTTTGTTGACAGAAGCCGTGTTGTCCTTCCACTTAAAAGGCAAGAAATTCAAAAAATTACGGATTCATTGATCCACCCTCTTAGGTGTTAGGGCATCTAAGAGCCAAGGCGCAGGGTATCTCTTAGTCAAGCACTCTTGACTACAACTTTCTATCATGAGTGTTTTTTTTTAATTTTGACAAGTACACAAAATTTAAAAAATTCATTTTGCTAGCCGTTCAAATTTTTTTTAGTCGTTCAAATTTATTCGTTTAATGTTTGTGTTTGATATTAGCATGTTGACGTTTCGTTTTGGGACGTATAGATAAACATATACATACTCGTATGTCGAATAAGATCAAGATGAACGTTAATCAAAATTTGATTCAAATCGTACGAAATCGTGATTGTGCATTTAACATTCAAAGATTTTAAACTTGTTGTATGTATGTATACCATACGCTTTACATTGCCTATAAAATATTTTGACATTAAGGCGAAATGAAAATTAAGGCCGCGTAAGTTCTGTGCCTCTTATTGCCGTTCGATTTTACTCTAAGCCTATGCACCAGTTCGAACGGGTTCAAAACGGGCATCTAGCTAAAAAAAAGAATTAAGTAAGGGCTTATTTCTTTCTTCAACCCGATGCTATGCGTAATTGTTTCTTGAATAACCTCTGAGCTTATAATCCGATCATGGTGAACTTTTCAGACCCATCAAAACGAAAACGATCATCATGTGTGCCAGCTCGGCTGCTGATACTTAACCGGAATATAAAAAAAGTTATTTTTCAATTTTTTTTTTATAAAAATTTAAAGTAAAAATTATTCTTAATTTTGTTTACAACAGTTTAAAAATAAAAATTTAATTCACATTTTTTTTGAACCGGAAGGTTTATTTCATTAATTATAATAAAAATTGGAAAATAACTTTTATTTTCCATTTTTATTATTAAAATTAAAAAAAATAGTTAAATTATGATTTTTAAATAAAAATTTAAATTTAATTATTATTTTATAATTTTTTTGCACAAATCGAAAAATAAGAGTTTTCTTTTAATTTTTTTGATACAACTCAATAAAAACTTTTATTTAATAATTTATATTTTTAAAATTATAATCGTTACGATTCCTGATATTTTCTTAATGTTATATATAAGGAACTCATATTTATCAACAATTTGTAGTAAAACTATTTAAAGCTCTTTTGGGCTCACATTTTATTGTTATCATCAATCTCCAAGTTATCAGCGCATTATGAAATTCCGATCATCAATTCCAGTAGCTACTCCGTCTCCAATTCTATCCCCATTCCCATACTCATTACCAATTTCTTATGTATAATTTATAACATTTTTTGCGACAGATAATCATCTAGGATGATTACAGTTGTTGTCGTATTTCGTGTTCATTTAGTTGTTTCTTACTGTTATTGAAGTTGTTGTTGTATTCACCCATGAATGTATTATATTATACCCTACTTTGCAAATCCGTGGCGATCTGGTAATAACAACACCAACAAACTACTACAAACACCAACAACAATAACAGAAGCTAAAACAAAATTCGAGATAGGTTCAAGGTTAAAACCTGTATGTACTTATTAACACGGTTTATTGTACTTTTGTAAACTGAAACCCACAAAACAGCCATAATAACAGCAACAACAATAACTGCAACAACAATAAACAGAGTTGACCCTCAAGAACATTGGCGTCTATAATTATTTATACGATGTTTCATTTGTTTTGGAATTTTTCCATTTTATAAGGCCTAAAAGCAAAAGTTAAGGGAGGTAATTCCCTAAAAGCAAAAGGAGATCGGAAAAACAGTTTACAAAAGATTTTTTATAATATTCTAAATAGTCACTGTACTTTGCGCATTGGCCAAAATGCTCAAGTTTGTCATATAGGCGGAGCCATTATAAAATTCCTTTTTGATCCTAATGAAGTATTCGTGCCAAAACTCAGCTATAATTTTGAAATTGCTCTTGTAATTTTTTTTTATATTCTAAATAAACGCTCTGTTTGCTCATTTAAAATGTGCTCCTAGCTCTTGCCATTTTTGAGATCTGTTTGCCCAGGTCCTTAGAAGCGCTTAAACGTATATGCACGCAGATATAAGATACTATATGTGCTTACGATTACGATTAATATTAAAAAAAATTATTTATTAATCTTAATTTAAATTTGTATTCTTTTAATTATAATCATTTTTTATTCTGAAAGTAAAAGTATAGTTTTACCGTTTATTTACATTCTTTCTTTTGCCACGTCTACTTACTTTGGATAAGTCAAAGATTTCATTTTCCGTTTAGTAAGAATAGACAAAAAATGATAATCAAACATACGAAGTTTGTGAACACAAAGCAAAAGAATTTTATTCAAGTCAATGCAGGTAACTGTTGACATAAAGCGCTCGTGCCGTGTTTAAAATCAGAATGTTAACTTACGTTTTTCGCAATTTCAATTTACAGCCAACGCAACAGATGACCGAGTTGACCACTATTTACACTATAAACAAACATTTTTTAAATTTGATTAACTTAAATGAGTAAAAATAAACTGTATAATATTAAAACTAATGTAAAATTAAATAATTAAGGTAAAATCACTAAATGTATGTTAAACTGTCGACATTGTGATTGTAATAACTTTTAAATGTTAGCATATAAGTTCAATTATCATTGTAATTGTAATCATGATCTATGTTAGTATTTAAGCTTAACTTACTATTGTTATCACAATTATTTCTATTGCACTTGTTGTGACTAGCGCCCTAATTAAAAATCTTGCAACATGGTTGTTGCGCTAGGAAGAAAGTACACAATAAATTCAAATACACATGTATATTACTTGAATATCGTTCGTTACAAAATTGGATATCAAAAATGTTGGTCTTGAAAATGTTTTTGTCCCAAGACTTTTTTTTTTCGTCTAGAGGTTTTTCCTTTAAAATTTAAAATTTATTTAAAGTTTAAATAGATATCATTGTGCAGTAAATAATTATAAGAGAAGACGATACAATTCCCCCAACAATTGAGTACAAGTGTGATCAAAATGTTACCATTTATAGTTGAGAAAATTAAAAATTACCTTTCTGAAAAATGTTGTTCGTATATTATACGATAGTTTCATAAAAATGGGTCAATATTTTATTTTTCTTTGACTAAGTGCCCATTCTTTGAAAATAAAATACAAAACTTTAAGTTAGTTTGCTTGTTAAAACCAGTTTGATACGATTATACTGTAAGATTCGTGGATTTATATTTGAGAGTATTTTTTTTAAGGGCAGCGACAACACTGATGCTAGTCCCCCAAAACTATTATCACGATTATAAAGACAACATCTGCAGCAACAACAACGTTGCTTTAGCTGCGGTCGCGGCGTTCGTTGATTGTGATAATGATTGAGGTGCGCTTTTCGGCGTTTAAAGCTTCTGCGGTCTCACTTGTTGGATAGCTGACGGGATGACGACAATGGCGACTGCGATTTACATATGTTGTATTTATTTAGTTACGCGCTATTTTCCTGTTGTTGTTTGCTTTTATCATTTGTGCCCAACGAAATCATACATATTTCAGCACGCACAGTGGACCCCAAGTGCTACAAAATGTGTCTAGCGAAAGTTCTTTAAATGATCTCAGAGATTTTAGGCATTTCTTGCGCCACAATGCGACCATTGGAGTGGTCAACAAGAATTTAACACCATAACTGTTGAGTTGATTTAATGCTTACAATGCTGCTGCTACTTTTTTTTTGACTTACTGTCTGTCGTGCTGCTCACAGGCGTGAAGCGTGCTCTGTTGAATATATACATACAGTGCTCCACAAATGTCTTCATACAGCATAAACTTGTAAAATTTGCGTATAATAAAGATGTTTTGATGCGGTTTTCTTATATTAATCTTTTATTTACTTAAATCCCGTTCTAATGATACCAAAATTTCTTTAACCCATTAAGTACCCATCGAAAATTTTGAATTTGAAAAAAAGTCAATTTTTCAAAATTTTTCCTCGATTTTTTCCAAAAAATTTTTTGATGCAGAAAAATTTTTCAAACAATTCTAAGAGTGACTGCAAAAAAATTTTTTCAAAAATATTTTTGCTAGTATTTATGTATGTATGAACAGCCAAAAGGGGCTTAGCTATATACTTATGTACGTACATACATACATACATACCTATGAGGAAAATAGACTTTAAGTATTGTTGCACTGATCACATTGTTAGGCTTTTAGGTTTTCTCTCTGCAATTGACAGAAAATTGCGTGCTTCGCGAATGTGCGAGCAGCTTATGCAAAAGCTGTTAATTAACAGTAGCAGCGGCAGTAGCCATTGGCTCTCAATTTGTATTGATTTGGTATCAATTGTCTGTACCTCCCACTCGTTGGCTGTGCGCCTTTTTTTTTTATCAATTTGCGCTTGCAATCAGAATCAGTGTGACCGACACGAACCGTCGGACGCGCGCGCGCTCCGCTCACAAACACATTGATGTCAATTAAACCCGTTGTCGTCATCGTCGCACAGTGGCTCGTTTTGTTAAAACGGCTTGCAAAAAATCATAGCCCTTAAACTAATGATGATATTGGTAAATTTAAAATGTCCCGAACAGAAATATAAAGGGTCAAAGTTCAACTTTTTCATTTAAGCACTTTTGGTAAATAAAAAACATTTTTTATTTGTTGAATCTGTACAAATAATATAAATTTACATTTTTCGTTTATCATTTGAATAATATTCCGGATCGTTCAGATGACAGCTATGGTGTAGCTCAATTCGAAATTAAGATTTTTTTTTGTTGGTTTTTTTTTAGTAATTGATTTTCGCAAGCTGTTGTTGGTAATCGAGACACTGTAGGTCGTCGTCGGCAATTGTCGTGTCGAGCACGAGCGGCCACGCGTACACTTGTTGTTAGTGCTACCTTCTCACACTTGTTGTTCGCTCTCAATATCACTTGCTCTCTCTCTCTCAGTGATGCTTTGGGCGAGTCGGCAGTGAAAACAACAACAAGCAGCAGTAGAGCTATTGGAAACCAAGCACCGGGCCCAGGCATCATTACGGCTGTCGTTCTTTAGGATTTTAGTTCATCGATCTCAGCGTAAGTGCTCGCAACGCGACGCTCGATTGTGTCTGGCTTCGGTTAAACAACATAAACAAATTTTTTTTTTGCGCGCTGCTTGAAATTGTTATCAAATATAATAATTATTATAATTATTATTATTTTTTTTTTGTATATTGTCAGATCATATCGGTTGCTGATCATTGTGAATTAAATAATTTGTTACTACTCATATTATATGTGTGTTTGTTGCGTTTTATCAACAGCAACAAATTAGAGAGCAACGCGCGACACCAGTGGCTACTTCGTTATCGTTGTCGTCGTTGTATTCGTGTGCTGATCACGCCTTAATCAGCGTAGCGGTTTATCGTTTACCGAAAACATTGTCGACGCGAACTAAAATTATAGAAACTCAACACAGAAAACATAAATGCATACGAAAGTCGCGAGCATCCGGAAAATTGAATGAGAAAACACACTTATAATTTTAATGGCACAGCCAAGCAAAAGAAAAAAACACACGACATCAAAACAAAACCAGCGATCGGAGTGCGGATAAGCGGCTTTATCTTATCGCTCCCACCACCACTGCCAGAACGTCCAGAGGCATTCCCATTGATAGCCACAGCCACAGCCCCAGACACCATATAAACCATCCGCAAGTCGCGCGAACAAAAAATTTGCGTTCACTGAAAACAGTTCGATGTTTAGATCGACGCTTGATTCATATTTTATTTGAATTTTGAATGTATTTCCCCAGCATTCTTAATAGCTTAATAGCTCATTTTATGCGAAGTATTATAGTCTAATTCCAACCAATTCAAAAAACTTATTTGGGCTTTTCTTTTCCACCGTAAACACATTGATTATGTTAAAATATAGGAAAATAATTTATGTATGAACGGATATAACAAGGTAACGAAATTTAATTTATTTTGCACATGTTACCAAATCAACTTCTTCTGACTGTTGACTTTTTTAATTTTTAAAATCTGATAATTTGCTTTGTCTTTTTTTTTTGAGGTGAGCTTGCATATTTGATCCCTAAAAAGTTATGTCATAAGGAATTGTCCTAAAAGCTAATGAATATATAATATATATTGCTCATTTACTTCAAGACAATCATTACTTAAAAACATGATTTTGAATATTTCTTCTTCGTTCTGCGCTTAAAGTTTTCAATTTAAAACTACCTTTAAGTAAAGAGAAGAATTCTTTCGGCTCTCACATGAAAAGTATATTTTAAAATATAATAAGAAATAGAGGAGATAAGGAATAGGCGATATGTGTATTAATCGTTCATACGCGCTTTTAAATTCAAATCATAAGTTTTTAAACTATATGTAAATGTAATTATGAAATAAGAATATTATGTATTATTATGCGTACAGATTTTTAGTAGGATTCTTATGTAATGATCAAAAATGCAAGCTAAAAAAAACAAAATAAGCATACAAAATCAGATTAAATCAATCAAAGAAGTCTTAAAGAAAGGTTTTTGTAACAAGTTGCAATTAAATCAAGCTGAGAACTTGTGTAGCATTTTCAGCAGTCGATAGACAAATCAAGACAAAGCTCTCCGTGCTAACACAATTATGGGTGAAAATACTCAGAGCAATACTGCAAGCCTTTTAATTTCTAGGCCATTTAACCGTATGGTTGGATAAGCTTTAATTCCATTTCAATTAAATTTTTGTATAAACGGCTTTTACATTTGCTTCGTCATTATATACTTTAATTGATTCCAGATAATCTATATCCCCGTTTTCTCAGCTCGTATCATAAGATTATTAACTAATGAAAGGACAAGTTAAAGGGCTGGGGGAACCAGTTTTCGATACTTCATTAAAGTACTATCCACTTATTTTCATATGTAAACTTGTTTTTCAACCCAGAAAGGCAAGAGCCGAACCGAAAAAAAGAGACTATATTGGAGTCGTGCATTTAAAACGCTTCGAATCATTATCATAATTTCTGTCAATAATATATTGGTGACTGTTAAAATGGACATTGAACTGTTTAGTGATCCCCGCGGCGGTAATATCGCAAGAAATAAAAATATATATTTTTAGCTTGTTTTTGTTTATTTTTGTATTTTTTTTTACATATAAATTTCTACATCTTCGTAGTTTCTTTTTGTTCGGATTCGCGCGACATCGAAAATAAGCGAATTTAAAAAACAAAACAAACGAACGAAATATTTTAATTTTATACAACTTGCGCGTTTTTTCCGCATTTTGTACATAAGTACTACAAAAAAGTTGTTTTCTGTTTACGTTCTTTCGCAGCTGGTAAAAAAAAAACTTCAACCACAACAACAACAACAAAAAAAAGTAACAACAATGACAAAAATAACAAGCATGTATTTATTATAAACATTTACCAACAAACTACAACAACAAAATGTACAAATAAAAATTTCATAAAATGCCAAATAATACACAAAATGTAAATAGTTCAGATAATTAATCAAAATAAATATATCAAATAAAAAAGTGACAACTACTATAAAAAAAAAGAATATGTACGCAAGTTTTAAGAGCAACTCTGGTCGTAATCCTTCTTTTTCGTGAACAAAGTCTTAAAAAAAAACAGCTAAAAGTTTACTTAATACTTAAAATAATATTGTATGTGTTCAATTGTTATACATTGAAGTGAAGCGTTAAATATATAACAGTATATACAATATTAACAATAAAACAACCAGTACAACAACCTAACGGTCACGAAATGCGTTTCACTTATAATCAGTATAAATATTACGAGTCTGGATATCGTATTCCATCCAAAATGCACAATTTGAGCCATCATCATGGCGGGAATGGCAGTGCCGGCAAGATCAACAACAACAATAACAACGGCGGTCACAACAACAACAACAACAACAGCCATCATCACTATGCTCATCATCACAACAACAATAATAACAGCAGCAACTTAAACACAAATGCATTCCAACATCATTACAAAAGCAATTTCGGTAAGCTACCTGACCGTGTAGAAAGTTGCATTTAACTGAATAAAATTGTGTTAAAAAATGTAAACTAGGGCTGAAGAAAGTGGACAACGAACCGAATATAAAGTATTATAAACAGTGGTTGGAGCAGCAACACAAATCCCAGAAAGTTACTAAAACTACATATCTACTAAGACGGAAAGCATACAGTCCATCGCGCACGACAGTATGATAGCCTGTACCAGTGTCTATAAAAAGTATTTTGATTTTTATTAAAATGTGTGATTTACGCGCATAACTATATGTACATATGTATGTACACATATTCTTATAAATAGAGGTACAAATGGCATACATTTAACAAATGTTTTACAACTTGAAATGTATAACTTTTGAGTTTTATCAATTTGCTGGAAAATTAAATTTACTGCTTTTTTGACTGTACTGTCTTCCAAAGAAAAGCAAAATCTTCTTTACAATATGTAGCTTGATTCTCGTAATAGATAACATCATGTACATTAATATGTAAATACTTGGGTATGCACTTTTTTTGTATATACAGTCGAACTTCCCTAACTCGAATCACCATTATCCAAAGAAAAGGTTCGAGTTATAGAGATATTCGACTTAAGGAGATCTTTTTAACTTTATTAATTATACTGCCACTCATTTAGCTCGAGTTAGAGAAAAATTCGAGTTATTGCAGGTTGAGTAATGGAAGTTCAACTGTATATACTCATGCATTTAAATACCCATTCACATTCGGTCTTAAAATAATTTAAAATCCGGCAAATCCTCAAAATTGTTTAAGAATTATTTTTAAATTTATGTTAATATTGTTCGTCACAAAATTGGATATCAAATATTTTAGGACATGAAATACTTTCGTCTCTAGGTTTGTATCTTGTAGAGTTTCTTCATAGGATTAACAATAAACAGACAGGAACCTAGGGGTCATATTTGGCGTCGCTAGCTATTATAATAGCTGAGACCGATGCGTTCATACAGAGAAATCGCGGATAAACAGGCGGACACTGTTGAACTGATAACACATTTTTTTTTATAGGGTCTGCCACACCTCCTGCTTATTACGCACTTTTTCCACATTGTCAAAACTCGGAGGAACCCACACCTCGCATAATAACTGATTCCATTTTTCACCCTCTCTACTGCTGCTCGAATTTTATTTCTTTTTATTTTTTTGCCAGTTGCTATGTTTGCCAAGCGATAAGATTACGGCCAAAAACCTCAATCGACGCCAGTTGGTTAGCAATGGGAGCGTAGAAATCTAAGAAGCTTCATCGATAATTAAAAAACAACCAAATTAAAAGTAAACGGGAATAAATTAACCATACCTTTTATTTATGCCTTTTACCCAATAACATTTTTTTAAAGCGTTTAGTAAACTGTTCTGATGCT
Organism: Drosophila subquinaria; assembly: GCA_037043405.1. Taxonomy (NCBI): domain Eukaryota; kingdom Metazoa; phylum Arthropoda; class Insecta; order Diptera; family Drosophilidae; genus Drosophila; species Drosophila subquinaria. The sequence goes on from JBAMBL010000536.1 coordinate 47,897, forward strand.
TCAGGCTGAAAGATTCATATACATACATATATATTCTTAAACCGCATCTGTAAGAATCTGTATTTCAAACTTTTTATAACTATAAGTATGGATGAATGGCAGAATCGAAAGTTTTAGGATGGGTTATAATCAATTTTTTAAATCCGTCCTTCTTTTGCGTTGGTTCCCATTCCATTAAGTATTTTGCGCCAAATTGTTTTGATATTATAAAAAATCACGAAAAGAAATGACAACTTTAATTTTTCCGGGTGTTCCACCAAACGCTATCAAAAGATTGTTGATTTATGATTGATGTGATGATTCAAAATTTTAGCGAAAAAACAGTTTTTTTTTAAGTATGCTGTTATTCTTTTTTTGTATGTGTATTACAAACCATTCGATTTTTTGATTACAAAAATAACAAGAATCATTATGCTTGATAGAACAAGTTGCAAATTGAATTAAACAACTTTTATATGTAAATTATATTAGGAATTCCGAAAATCTTATCGCTTTGGATTGCCTCGGATCAGAGATAAGAACAACTTGTTGTCGCCGGGTGGGAGTGTGAAAAAGCGCACTTTTGTGTAGCTGGGTGGGTTTCACATTTTGTTTGCGGTGTAGTCTTGGCCTTGGTTTGATGTGGTTTGTCTTATCGCAGGCGCTTAGATAAAATATCGCATCAGTGACAGGTAAAATAGCCCCGTTACCGATCTCGCTTTTATCTTGAACAGGTAGGCGCATTCCCAAGTCCAAGAGTGACATAATATTACAAGCTGACAGGAAGAGAGATAGACAAAGCTGGAGAAAGAAAAGGCATGTAAAGCAGTAGGCTTTAACATTAGACAGCAGCTAAAGTCATGTCGAAGTCGTCTCTTACCTTTATTTAACTGGCAAATAACTTAATTCGGGGCGTTATTCTTTAGGCTTCTTGTTACCTGAAAACCAGCTAAAAATTATGCTAGACTACAAATTTCGAATCTTTAAATTAATTTTAAGTAACCGAAAAAGGCAACATAAATTATTTGTATAGCTTGCCTACGCCCCAATTCGCTGAGTACAAAGCACAGCAATACATTCACAGTATTCTGCTCACTCTTCGTCGGCAACACTGCCGTAAAGATATAAATCTGGTGAAAAACAATTCACTTAACAATTGTAGGTATAACAACGATTAGATTTCTGTTATTTGTGTTCTCATACTGACAAAATATATTAAGCAAACCCTTATGTTTTGACAAAACCCTTATAGTTGGATTCATTATGTTTATATTGGAAAACTGATAAATTGGTCGCTACATTCTCATTAAATGGCAACTAGATAACAAAAATAGTGAATATAGTGAACGTTAGTCTTTTGGGGCACAATGTTAAAGAATATGTCTGATGGGCAATTATCGGCGTTACTGCGCAAAAAAACATATTGATAAATTGGATATTTAATGGAATTTATTCATTGTATTTTTTTTATATAATGTTAAAGCTTATAATACATTAAACATGTTATTTCTTTCCGATCTTGCTGCAAATACAAATGATAATATATTCTTTACGAGATAAAAATCTAGTGACGAAAACATTTCCATGCCGCAAAATATCTGAAGCTTCTTTCGTTTGAGAACTGTGGAAATGTCAATTTGAGCGGGCTTTAGCAATTTCCCGCCAAACCAGCGGATTTTTAAAAAAGTCGCAGAGCAAACGTTTTAAGTTTTATGATAGGCAAATGATCCACCTCAGCGGTGGGCACGAAATCTGAATTCGGGAGCAGCCGCTAGCTCCCGGAGCCCATGCGTGCCCACCACTGATCCACATCCATTAGTACATTTAAGCTATCTTAATGCTTTGATACAAACAAACTGACTTTTCATCTCATCTTAACCTGTGGTCGGATTTGGATGATCGAGGTGTCATTCGACGCTTAATTTTTGATAATAATTAAAAACTGAAAATTTTTAGCAAAAGGCTCAATCGGCCCCGTCAGCTATATCAAGCGATCCAAATTAATATAAAATGTATGTATGCATTATCGATCAGCGTGTTCCATTTGGAATGAATTGAAAATAAAGAGCTTACAGCAGATAACTGAATATATATACATACAGTGAGCAAAGTTGACAAACAAATACGAAAATGATTATGAATACGTAATACGAGCATGTGAATAAGAATCGAACAACATGGGTCGAGCGGGCTTTCTTGGATAGGGCTGCCTTGGCCTTATCAGCTGACACAGCTGTTTACATTACGATTGTTATTGCTGCTGCTGTTGTTATAATCAACTGGGACTGGACAATGTAATTTCAAGACAGATCGCAAACCACTGGGCAATAGTTGATGCATCCACATACTCAAATTGAGCATCAATTGAGAGTCTAAACTGAACTGCAACAATGAAGCTCAACTTTTGATGCAATTGCATCAACAATGACCGCAACGGATATGTGCTATGAGCACATTTGTACTACAATGGGCACGATCACCAGAATGACTTTCTCTCTTATAATTTTTTGTATGATTACTCTGATCTTTCTAAAGAACAGGACTGATAATGTATCATGACACCAATTTTCGTATGTAAAATGCAATGTACTTTAATGTAATTCTGCTGCTGCCAAATGTTTTTATCAAAACAGAATCAGGAGCATGATTTCTGCTTAACGTGACCAATGTGAGTGTGGAGAAAGAATGTGATGAATGCAGCATTATTTAAGTGAAAATTAATTGATTTTCCGTTAAGTAGGTTAAGCCCATCCAAGTGGGTTAAGTCTATCCAAGTCTGTTAATTCTATCCAAGTCGAAGATAAGACGGTGCGTCCAACGACCTTTTGTAGACGCGACCTATCTAGCTTGTCACTGCACTTCCCTTGCTGCGTGGACTACGGCGAGTTCAATGCACCCGCCTAGCTGCTGCTGCTGCTGTTCACATCTCAGTTCTCGTTTCACGGTACATTATTATCAGGCGCGTTCCAAGCAATCATATACAAGTCGCACAATTTTTGCATTGTATTTAAACGAAGCACTTGGTTGATTTGGTCTTTCTCTCTCTCTCTCTCTCACTCTCTATACTAAGTATTATACAACAGCGTATTCAAACCAACAAATGTGCCCATTCATACATATAGACACACACACACACACACACACATTTATCTATATGTGAAGAGGAATATGGTCATGATCAAACAAGAAAGTATGTTGCACAAACTGATTGTTGTGATTTTTTTTATTATTATTATTATTTTTTTTTTTTAAGTTCTGGTTTGATCAGGTTTTATCTTGAGAACATGGCATATATTTGCATGTCCATCAAATACTTCTGGTAACATCTATATTTGCAATTTAAGTAAGATGTGAAATATTTCAAAAAGTCCTTGCATATAACAAGTGTGAACTCTGAACTGATTTATTATTATTATTATTATTTCAATTTAAATTTGATTTGTTTACTTAAATCAGCCTCCATTGATTCAATTTTTTTCACAATTAGACTTTCCCGACCTTCGCACTATAATGTTTTTGCCCGATTCGATTTTCATATGATGTCGATTTATGACAAGCGGGAAAACTTCGGCGTGATAGATTTTGCGTAACCGGTAACCGGAAACCAAAAGGCGACCATAGCCGAAATCGATACTAAAACCGATATTCGTTCGGATTTGATTCCAATCTTAGCACGATTTGAAATGAAATGTTTGGAATCGTGTAGCGATCGAAATAGTATGAAATTTATATGCTTATTGAAATTATAATTAAATTTATAAAACAGAATTAGATGAATTGAGAATTGAGAATTGATAATAAACTTATTGAATTTTCTTTTATCCTTTTAGGCATGCGCATGACCATGTCCACAAACTCAACAATGAGTCCTCGGATACATCGCAAGGGCTTTCGCATACCATCGAAAAGACAGCCAGGCAAGGGCTTGCCCGGAAAATTGCACACAATTGCCAGGGTAAGCAAGAGTCGCAGTAGCACCAACGTCTTGACTCTAAAAATTGTTGGTGGCAATTTTGTTTTTTATTTTTGTTTTTTTTTATTAAATTAGACGGGAACAGGCAAGTTGGTGCCTGGGAAGCGAATACCACAAAGACCTCATCCGCCGCCCTGTGACAATTCAAATGACAGTGGTTTGGGCTTCGATCAGCACACGGAGCTGCGGAGAGGGCCCGCCGCCGTTTCAGGCGATGCCAGGAGCAGCAGCAGTGCCAGCAGCAGTAGCACCAGTAGCAGCAGTAGCAGCAGCGCCACAGACAGCGGGCATCGCACAAACCTGGTAGTCAACAGCGCGTTGACCAACACTGTGGCTGCAGCTGCGGCGGCTGCTGCGGCAGCTGCTGCAAGTAATACGTTGCAGCAACATCAACAGCACCAACAACATCAGCAGCAACAGCAGCAGCAACAGCAGCAGCAACAACAGCAGCAACATCAGCAGCAACAGCATTCACCGCAGCAGCATTTGATACGTGCAATACCCGTTTCAAGGTGAGTTCCTCAAATCTTCCAGCCGGTCAGCTGTTTCTCCAATTATCTCGCACTCACCTGAACATACACAAATACATTCAGGCGCACATACACATACACATACGCAAACACGAACAGATATACACACGCATATAGGTGTTGAACTTCATTAGATGCAAAGTGAGCCGCTCAGTTACCAAGTTACCAAGTCACCAGACGCCTTTCAGTTTATTGTTTGAATTCGCCAAAACGCATTCGTTTATATTATAAATAAAAGACATAGTTACCGATGAGCCCGAAGTTGCAAATACAATAGAAATTTGATGTGGATTTATTTTCTCCATTTGCTCGTCAGTGGATCGTTCCCCATCAGCTGAGAACTGCGCTGCCTTCAGTAGACTGCCGCAGTTGGCTTTGAAAGGAAGTGTGTGTCTAGCCAGGGCAAAGTTTAACAAAAAATCATTTTACACAGATCCTTGGATAAATAAAGAGGTTCTCAGTGATTGTCATCGTCAACGATGAATTGAGCTCAACTTAGCTAAAAATTAAGAGTCAAGTCAGCTAATATTAATCGAAGAAGAAATCTAAGTGATGCTTAGTTTATATAATATTTAGTACCAAATAAACGTACATAGAAAGATCATTGTAATATAATAATTGCCTGCAATAAGTGCAGTGGACTAATACCCAAGCAAGGTATAAGCTTTCATCAAATAATACCGTTGGGAAATCGATATATGCAGGGATTTAATAAAAATTACACTCAAAAGCATTTAAATAAAATATGAATATTCAGTCAAACTTCACCAACTTGAATCGCCATTATTCAAAGAAAGAGTTCGAATTATGGAGACTCTTTTTTTTTCGAGTGAACAATTTCTTTTAAGTGAAAATTCGAGTTATATACGTTCGAGCTATGCAAGTTCGACTGTGTATATACAACGGTGGCCAAAAGTATTTTGGCACCCTTTAAAGTTAATTCTACTCAAATTTTGAACTTAGTTCATGTTTAATTTGGCATCAATGGAAAGGTCTCTTGAATTCCTTTTGAATGATACAAAACTTTTCTTAACCCATGAGGTATCCACCGAAAATTTCGTCTACTTTTTTTTCACGATTTAAAAAAAAAAATGCTTTGATACAAAAAGTTTCTTCAAAAAATTTAAAAAGTAACCGCAAAAAATTTTTTTCAAATATCTCTCCGCTAGTATTTTTTATATTTTTTGAAAAATTCCTCATTTTTATGCAAAAACATATAAAAACATTTGTTGTGTCTGGAGATATCTCAACCAAACTCGTAGATTGTACATTTTTTAATGTCAGTCTATCATCAAGCAGGACACAATAGATCCAATCCCATTATAATTACCGAGTGCACTCGACTGTAGCTTTTTTCGTTTATTCAATTTTTCAATTGTCAATGAGCTCTTTAGAGATGCAGTCGCCTGTTCCCGACAGGTCGTTCCGTCAATTGATTTAAATTTGCTTTAACAAAACTTAATCAAATCTAGATTAGTTTCAGGAATTCCACTCCTATTAACTTTAAATTAAACAAAAAATGTACATGCGAGTAATATATTCGAATCGATTAGTCGGAATATAACTTGATCGGACAGTCGTAGTAAATTTTCAATTCTTCCTGTAAATTTTGCCAGTAGCCTTTCACAACCTCCGTGATTATCTTACACTAAGGTAAGAAAAGCGGAAAAATATGAGCGCATTTAAAAAGATGTTAGTTTTTCGCATTGAAGTTTATAAAAAGACAGATTTGAAGTGAAAAACTGTTTTGGCGACAGTCATTAATACGAAAGTTCTAAATTTTACGTAATAATACTTACTTTAGTAATCAAATATTCATACAAGTTAAAATTAAATTTACTTATTGGGAAAGCATTCGAATAAAATATACATATAAAAGATGAAAATTAAAAATACATACCACAAATAAATATAATTTACTAGATTTGGTTTCATAGACAGGTTTTTTTTTTCAATTAATTTTAACATAGTGGGTCATGGTGACTGTGTTTAGCGACCAGTATGAAGTTGTTGTTGTCGGGCTTGAATTTTGTTTGCTATTTAATAGTGCCACAATATAATTACACGCACGTAATCGCGTTGAAATCGCATTTGTATCTAATCAGTTGCAGCGGTTTAATTTGCCGGGTACTTGAAAGTGACCTTATCACTGTCTTTATGTCACTGGTACAATAAGAAATAAGGCTCTGATTTATATGATAAATGCTAAATATTAGTTAAATGCTTTATTGGGTTGATTTACCAAATCGGCCTCTGTGCGAAAATTCCTCTTTATCTTTTATATATATTTTGTTCTTTCCTCTCTTGCTTCTATTCTTCCAGTTGATAAGAATTAAATATTAGTTTGGCTTAGGTTAGGATTTCAAACAAACCTATTGATATTATTACTCCTGCTACTGATTCGGTATTTGCACGTTGTCCAATATCAAATTATGTTATGATATGTGATACTATGTATAACAGCACATGTTTATTTCAAACACACATATGTATTCAGTTATATCATCTCGAATGTGAGTACACTAGCTCGTACATGTATTGCATAGTCCAATAAATTTTATACAAAACAAGGAGGCTCCTACCGTGACTAGCGAAAACCTAGGAAATCGCCTAAGGAATTGGTTATTGGGATTATATTTTTTTTTTTTTATTGTTTTCAGTGGACTGCAAAATTTTTTCATTAATTAATAAACTTAATCATTTTAAAATACTCGTCGAATGATACGTTGATCATCTCAATTTAAAAGATAGTAACATTTTTAATAAGTAGACTTCTCAAAATAAGATGAAAGATCAGTCCTCTTGTTTGTCCGTTTACTTGTCTGCATTCCTTAAAGCTAACGACTTAGCTTACTACTAGTGACGCATAACGGGATTCGAATTTAGTATGATTTGCGTATTTTTATGACTTCCTTGTGGAGTCTTTGAAAGAAATAGTGTTATAAGTTACCGGGAATGCTGACGCGCCCACTTTTTTTCGTGCTGATTCATTTTATAACTCATCAAAAAATAAAGTTATGGTTCATGTTAGAAACAAAAAGTCAATTTTGCTCCCTTGTATAATCAGTTAACCGGAAGGAGTATTAGAAAGTAGACTATAGTCCTATTCCACTACACCAAGAATGTTAATTATTCCAAAATATTTTAGACGAACGCTGACGTTTATTTTTGCAAAGTTGTGCTCCGAGTTGTATATCATTTTTTTTGTCATCTGGTGCCCCATATGTATCAAAATAAGTAAGATTGGTTAATGTAAAAAGATCATGCATTTCAATATTTCAGTTCATATTCGTTAAAGGATTTAAATTTTACAGTTATACTTTCCGCTTTATCCTTTAAATTTTGATTGCAGCTTGAAAACTATTATGTTGTTAATGCCTGTAGTTGTTTCTTTAACTATCTACGAAATCCAACTTTTATATTGCTTTCCTAATAACGATAGAACGATTATGAATCATTGATATTGGTAGTAATGTTTTTATCCAGGTACTCTCCACTAAGGCAAACGCACTTTGGCATAGGCTCAAACCAATTTTCGAAGCACATTTTCCACCTTCACGAGCTTTTTGAAGGCTTCACAGCCTCTTCTGATGACAAATGATTGCCCTCGCAATTAATTTTCGATAATTGGGATAAATTAGTATCAAATTAAGGCTGTAAGACGGATGACTCATTAAGTTGATCATGTGAATCGACGTGTAAGAGCTTACAATTCCGTACTGAACAAGAATCTGTCATCGGTGATTGATTTTCGAAAATACTCCAATTACTTCTGGCGCACAAATGGTAGTCGACCAGTTAAAACTCTCCATCCTGCTTCAATGGAACAATTGTACATTGGCCAATTTTTAAAGAGCCTTTACAACAAACGGCATCTGCGGAATTAGGGCTTATTACCTATTGTAATATTCTTCGCATGTATTTTTCAGTCATGCCCTTGTAACAAACTGCGAAAATTATAATTTTTTTTTTGATAGGGGAATAAAACTTCTTGTCGCTAAAGTGTTCCGACAATCTTTCACTTTCCGTCACCGATAACTATCACTTTTTTCTGATACAACAAGCGTTTTTGTGCCATAACCAAACCCAAAACTATAACTAAAGTCCTTGTTTCGGTTGTTTTCAATACTCAATAATGAAGCTTCATCACCAAAATCTACGTTAAAGTTCGTTAAAAAATCATTGCACGTTAATTTTTTCCGTCAAATTAAAAATTTTTGTTGAGATGATTTTTGCAAGCAACGGTTAAAAATACACATAATAGTTGCCGTAAACGAAATTTAATTTTAAGGTCACGCTAGAAGTAGCCAAAACTAAAATAAAAATATAAAAGTTGACACTCGTATACTCGTATTTATGTACACATTTTGATTTTAAATACAAAAATTCAAATCTAATTATCAACATAATTTGTTGAAAATTGTTTCTGTCAATTGTTGTAATCAATGGACAATAATTCATGGAGTAATAATTACACGCAATTTCTACATAATGAAATCAAATTGTTTACACTTTAGTCTACTATCCCAAATTGTTACTAAATCACGAACTAAAGAAGCATACCAATGTATGTGTGTATATGTATATATATATGTATGTAGATCGCGTCACGCAAAGAAAATGCTCAACTATCTGGATGACATTGAACCGGATTCATCAGCATCGTACGTAAAGGAGATGGCAACAGCAACTGGCAGTGACGAGGATACGGGCTTTGGAACAGACAATACCCAGACAACAACAACAACGACAATTGGCTCCGAGCTTTTTGGCGGCATCTTCAATATGGCCATAGGTCACAAGGACGCCGAGGTGGCTGCCACGAACGCCTTTGATTTGCAACAGCAAAAGCAACAGCATCATTACCAGCAGCAGCACCAGCACCAGCAATTTCATTATCCTGGATTACTTTTGCAGTTGCAGCAAGAGCGCGGCGCTGGACCGGCAGGTGGTGGTGGTCGTGGTGGCAAGCACCTGAAGCGCAAGAAACTGGAATACAATCAAGTTGAGCTCAACAACGATGATGCTTGCAGCGAGGATGAGTTTATTAGAAAGATTGCCACTGTTACAGCTGACAGCCAAGAAGCCAGCAGCGATGGCGACAACGGAAGTAAAACACGAATTATATCTGTCGAAACACTTTCTAATAACAACAACAAAAACATTTGCGGTAACAGCAATGGCAGCAACATCAGCGAACCAAAGTAAGCGGAGTTTTATTTACAGCTATCAGAACCACAAGTTCTTCGGAAGCAGAAACTACAACATCGCATTCTGCTTAAAGTTTAAAAACAAAATTACAAAAAAAAAACATGATAATAATTATGTAAACAAAAAATCCAAGAACCCTTCGTTGTAACAACAACACAATATCTTCAAATATTTTCAATGTTTTTAAGCCACAATTTAGAGGATATAAAAAATTTATTAAACAAATAAAGAAAGTTGTTTCAAAATTTAAAAAAAATTTATGCTCTCGTACATAAAATTAATCAATTAAAAAATCTTAATTTATAGTTTCTTACAAAAACTGTCGATTCTTTGATTGACTTTTTATTACACATGTGTGTGTGTGCTATAACAACATGTATCTATATCGCTCTCCGCTTATAAACAAACCAAATCGATAACAATAAGCAAAGCAAAAAATAAAAATTTAAATCAAAGTAATTGTTTAAACAAAACAAAAACAATAACTGCAAAGTGCAGCGTTGATTTTTCAGCAATTGTGTTCGAATCCGTTCTGTATAATATAATTATTTCAACTATTTGTTCTTTTTTTTTTATTTTGCTTATTTTCATTGCTTTTATACTACCAAAAACAGACAACAAAGGAGAATAGCAAAAAGAAACAAAGAAAAAACAAACGTTTTGGCATTTTTGTTTTTATTCAAAATTTCAATTGCACAAACATACATAGTTGTGGAAAAGTGTATCTATGTATATCTGTACACGTATGTGCGTGTGTGTATGTGTGTTGTATAGCCATATATCATTGTGACTCATACATATGTGTTGTGCGTATCCAAGTTAATATATCCTGGGCAGCACATGTAGCACTAAATTCTTGATCATAAATCATTTATACGCATATGCTAAATACACACACACACACACACACACAAACATACATAGCATACTTATACGTACATATGTGATCTACTACAAGCATTTTTCTTTAGGATGCAACATCTGTGGCAAAGTCGAAGAAAAGTTCAAAGTACACCCTTGCCATTTTTTACGATCCTTAGACAAATAAATACAAAACCGGCCACATATTGAACATTTGACGGGCCTCACAGTTATACAGCTTTTCCATTGAACTTTTTAACAATGTATATACAGCTAAGAAAAAAATAATATATATTATGTTTATTTCATCCCTCATCAGATTTATTGGGACGCGGACTGTGACGCGTGTGGCAAACAAGAGGCAACCAACAACGCCACTGAACAGCATCGCCAGATCTAACGATGGTCACGTACAGCTTGAGATTGTTTCGCAGCCGGAGCAACAGCATCGAGCTCGATACCAGACCGAGGGTAGTCGTGGTGCCGTCAAGGATCGCAGTGGCAACGGATTCCCAATTGTCCGGATAACTGGCTACGATAAGACGGCAGTGCTACAGGTGTTTATTGGCACGGACATTGGACGCGTAGCGCCGCACATGTTCTATCAGGCCTGCAAGGTCGCTGGCAAGAACTCAACGCAGTGCAATGAGAAGAAGGTCGACGGCACCATGGTCATTGAGATCGACTTTAAGCCAGAGACAGACATGACTATAACCTGCGATTGCGTTGGTATACTAAAGGTACGAAATCAAATTCAATACCTTGATTTAATTCAATCTAATCACAAGCCAAATATCAAACAGGAACGCAATGTCGATGTCGAGCATCGTTTTCCGGAGCACTTGGCGCAAAAAAACAAGAAGAAGTCCACCCGTTGTCGTATGGTATTTCGCACTCAGCTTACACGCGACGATGGCACCACTGAGACGTTGCAGGTCTGCTCTAATCCCATAATTTGCAGTAAGTATCCCATAATTAAAGAGCATGTCTCTCCGAACTGTAGTTAACATTAATCAAAACTAAATATTTAACCCAAAAGTAATTACACCAACGCTCAACTCGAGAGGGCACGATTATAAGATACACTGCTGACAAGCTCTTAGATTCTAGATTTATGTACAATGGTTGTAGGTAAACAAGTTCAGTCATTAATTTTTTTCAGCTGATCAGCTTTAATTATTTTCTATTGTATAATATTACTTAAACATTTTTTTTAAGAAATACAATATTTTTAAAATTTTTATGTTTTGCAATGCAATGTTAAATAAATAAAATAAAACATAAAATGAAATTCCAAAACCAATAGGCATTTGTCATCTGTCATAAACAATTGACAAACCAATTAACTGAATAAAAAAACCATATCATATCGTTGATGAACAACTGACCAACTTAAGAGCTTAAGAGAATGGCCTTATCATAATTTTATCGTTTATGAGCAACTGAAGAACTAAATAGAATTACCTATAATAATATGCAGTCACTATTCGAATTGTTTGAAGAAAATTTTTGCATCAAAACATTTTGTTTGAGACCGGGCTAAGGAAAGTTTTGTATCATTCAAAAGGAATTCAGATGACCTTTCCATTGATGCCAAACTTTACATGAAGTAAGCTCAAATTATGAGTAGAATTACCTGAAGTGGTGTCAAAATACTTATGGCCACCGCTGTAAGTTTGATTTACAACAGATTGACTTTATGGAAACTATTTAAAATAATGATCCGATGTCTGGGATCTTTCCAGATAGAGCAATGATTCAAACTTTTTGGGTTGGCCCAGCCGATCCTTGTCTTCGGGCTCAAAATGCCCACTTTTAAAGCCACACCCAAACTATATTTATTTTACCTGCATTGTTAAATTAAAAGAAATTTAAGATCAGTGATGAAATTGTCGAGTAATGATCAAAAATGCAAGCACACCTAAACTAAAAATAGATTATAAAAAAATTCGAGTACCAAATATACTTAATTTCATTCTTTGGTTTTTTAACTTGTATGTACTGTTTTCAATCTACATAATCTAATCTCTTTTTTTCGAAACTGACAGCCCAGCCACCCGGCGTTCCAGAGATATGCAAAAAATCACTTAATTCCTGTCCCGTGGATGGTGGCTTAGAGTTGTTTATCATTGGCAAGAACTTTTTAAAGGACACGCACGTTGTGTTCCAAGAGACCTACGACAGTGTTAATGCCGATGATCCCACAATGGAAATAGCCGTTCGCCAGCAGCTAATCGGTGGAACAGCGGCACTTTGGGAACAAAGCGTCTTGCCTGATAAGGAGTACTTGCACCAGGTATGAATATGAGTATGGAATATACTTAAATAAAAGAACTTCAAAGACACATACATTCATTAAATTTTTGTTTGTATTGTCTAGACGCATTTGATATGCACAGTGCCGCCATATCTGCATCAGAATCTGTTAAAGCCAGTCTCTGTACAGGTGTCCATTATCTCGAGCGGCAAGAAAAGCGAGCCACACACCTTTACCTACACACCCAAGGGTAGCTATACGACGCTAGCGGCGGCCAGCACGTTAAGTAGCACAATGCATAGCCAAGGTATTTATTTGTTGACTATTTCTATATAAAACAGCCCCCCGCAGGCATCATGAACCATAACCGTTTCAAGCGCGATTCAAACATGATCATACACAACAGCAATGCACACACATTAAGCACAACACAGAACAACATACGAAACAATATACAAATCAACAACACTAATCCGTCAGGTAGTTGCAGGCAGGCCAAGCCAGTTAAACGCACTATCGTTAGTCTTTACAATAGTACATATGAACATATGCACATATATACTTGTACATGCATACATTCAAGTACATATATATGTATATCTAACATATAATATGTACGTACTCGGGACGTTCATGACCACAGTTAGCTCTAAACCCAAAACGCAATTCAAAAAAAAACGAAATACAAAATTTTTCTTTTCTAACGTGACTCTTGCAAAAATCGAGTTCATTTGATAGCAATAGGTAACAGAAACAAAAAAATTAAATAAATCATAACCAATAATCTTAATTACAAAATTTAAGCATATCTGAACATTTATGCCTTTGTGCGTTATTCTGTGAGCAGCAAGATGATTTTATCATATTTGTTTGAGGCAGTTAGCAAATTTTAAATGTACATACCTGTTAGCGCTTACAAAATAATATAATAATATAATAAAATAACATAGTTGTAATTGATAAAATAATATTAAAATAATTAAAGCTTAAATAGTCCAGTTGCAATATACTTTCCTGCAAGTAAATTGGGATTTTATAATTTCCAAGTGATATCAGTATATGGAGATTTACCGGAATCTGACAATCGCGCACTACTATACACAACTTCCATTACACTTATTAAAAAATACGAATTTTACTTCATTTTATAAACACTCTAGTGCTGGAAACTATAGTAATTAAGGTCTTCACTGATATTTGATAAATAAACAATTGTTTTTAAATTGGCATCATCACCTCATTCCGAATATTGGATACACCTGGGTTTGATTTGCAATTTACAAATATCTAAATTTGTCATTAAGCACTTACTTATTTCGACATTAAACATTTGCCTGCCTCTCCCAAATACCAATTCAAAGAACAACCATATTTTGGCAATTGACACAGAATAACGCATGAAACTATAACAAAATACTATCATGTAATAGTTAAGTATGCCAAGTTGCGCCTAAAACTAAAAGACATTAAATTATTAAAAAATAAAACAAACATTTAAAATAATTAAGGTATAATAATTGCAATTGTTAGGGCATTATGTTTTAACAGGAAAAATACAATAAAGATATGCAACAAAAATTGTTATAATAATAATAAAACATCAATGAATAAAGGGCGACGCGACGCTACAAAACTCTGTGACGCTTCAAAATCTTCCTTCCAATTCACAAAAAAAGAGAGAGTCTCGAAAACGCAAAACTAAATGTACTCTCTAAATTTTTTTATTGATTCAACTGAACGAAGCATCGAGAAAACTGATCGAGACAACTGTGCGGAGTGAATGTGTGAAATATGTCGTCCAGCATTTGCATTTGTGGGGATCTCCGAGAAGCCGAAATAATTCCTTATTTTTAAATCAAAGTTAAAAACGGTTTTCTTTGAGTTCGGGACAATGCGTTGCTTGAGATGTCTTCGTTGAAATATGCTAAATATGAGGTCTCATTACAGCCGTTGAATATAAAAATCATAGAGGGTCAGAGGGTGCATGTATGAGGAAGAGCGAGTGTGAGATTGAATGTTGTTTTTTTGAGCATGCAGAGTTGTCTTGATCACGTTCTTCTTTCACCACACGAAGCCAACGCCCGCAGCAAACGAAGAAACAACCGATAACCGAAACCCGATAACAAAAATGCAGCAAATCAGCAGCAAATTCAGCAGCGACAGCAGATGAAGAAGATGATAATTAATATGAAGAAGAATATGATGAGAATTAAGATAAAAAGGCAGTCATTATAATTCTTGTTCAGGGCACCCAGCAGGAATTTTTTCGCGACACTAATTACAACAATAAAAAAAAATATACATATATATATTTTTACTTTATTCTTCCTCCCCCTTCTCTTAGCAATTTAGGTGCTCAATATACTATATAGTCAAATATGTAACCATTTTGAGTGCTATAAAATGCAAGATCTAGTCAAGAACATATTTCCCAATTACAAAATCAAGATCAAAATCAAATTAATTACATAAGCCAACTGTAAGGCAGCAAAAAACGATAAAGGCGACAAACCTGAAATGGGAAGCAAATAATAAGGAAATATACATACATAAATACGAATTGTATTGAAAGCTATGCTCACACGAATGTCTACAAGGGTCGAAGCCCTCTTATAAAACAAATACAGAACCAGACCTTTAATTGATGTTCAGGAAAACTGCAGGGAGCAGATGATCGATCTTCAACATTGCGTCTGGGAGAACGGCCTGGAATCCAACACTGCGAGTCAGCAAAATCAACTCTACTTCTCTTCGGCAACCACTCGAGAGACGCAACATGGAGCCTCACGCCGCGTCTACTGCACCACTTACTTAGGGTACTGATTAAACAAAAACTCGAAATACTGAACAAAACTGAGAAAAAGTATTTAATTACTGACCTCGTTTGACATTTCAAACACATTTATAAATTTAAAATATAAAAAAAAACTTAGCTACATACATATATATTAATATTAGTCTTAAGCCTACATATACATACTAAATATATAACTACCCACACACAGAACACATAATACTCGTAGCTCATATATAAGTTCTATATAATACACACGCATTAACGACATGTCCAAGTCCTTGTTTTTGGTATTTAGCTTCATTTCCGAAAAGCTAAATATTTCTTTCAGTTCTGCTGTGTTTTATCTTCTGACGTTTCGGACACATTTATTTGTATATTTTTTATTAGTAACATTAATATTAGTCTTAAACCTACATGTTCACAATAATTATTTTCCTATCCAGAGAACACATAATCGATATTCCTTTGCACTCGCTCACAGCTTTTTTTGTGCAACTTTAAGTTCGGATAGCCACTAAACTATTAAAGATATCAACAAAATTTAAATGCAGCTTTTTTAAACAGTCTTGAGTAGATATTAAACTGTTAACTTATATCTGTTAATTAGTCCTTAAAAATTTTAATATAACTAAGTCTATGTCTGGCAGACATTTGGAATGACTCTAATTTTCCAATTGTGATTCTTGTGTAGCATTTTCTTATCGATCCTTATGCAGTTAAAAAATAGCAAAACTCTTCGGTACAGTAAATTTCGATTTTTTTTTTATATCTTTAAAAGTTTAGCGGCTACCCAATTAAAAAGTTGAGCGGTATCTATGCATGAAATAAGCTGTACAAGTATAATAAACACACCCATTAATGATATCTCGTTGTCCGTTTTTCGGTATCTACCAACATTTCAAAGATGCAGAATGTTTCACTTAGTCCTTTTGTGTTTTAACTACGTCGATAGAATTAATAACATAATTCAGTTTGTTGGGGATGCCACAGAAATCGCTTTCGCTTGAATTCCACTTAAATTTGTATAAAACTTAAGTGAAATTCAAGCGAAAGCGATTTCTGTGGCACCCCAGTATACCATCATCTCAGTACTGAGATGAGCGAAGTCCGTTTTCGATAGACGAAAATTCTATGGCCGTACACTATAGCTGAATGCGGAACTGATGTTAAAAGTTGAATAATTTTATTCAAATACGCAAAATCAGCCAAATCTGCATAATACATGTTATATTTTCAATTAGCTATTTTACAGCATTTATTGTATCTAATTAAATCTAAATATTTTCTTCTAAGTTGACAATTGTTCAGACATCAAATTTACAAAAACAAAATACAACGAAGAAAAAAGTATAAAATACATATTCCGTTATTTAAATTGTACGTTGCTTGAGAATTGTATAGGTAACTAATATAGATTTTTTAATAATGAAAAACAAGTTTTTATAAACTCAACAACGAGTGCAGGATTGCTCGAATATAAGCAAGAAGCGCAACTGAAACAGTAAATATACTTTTATAAATTTTTAATTTTTTTTAATATTAAGATACAAGAATTCTCACAAAACTTTCACGCAAATATGTGTCCACCCAATATGCGCGGCGTTTGTGTTCCCTGGCATCTTCCTCCTCCTCTAGATAATCTCACACTTGCAACATTTCCTATTGTCCATGCATTCCCTTTTTTATATCCACATCACCAATTGCATTTTTGAGTTGCAAACAAATCACACCTGACACCGCAGTGTGACCATTTAACTTTTGGTCGAAATTCTATCATACACAATCACTAACATCCCTTTTGATAGCAAAAAATATTCAGCTTGTCTCAGTAGCAAGCTTTGTAACTGAATTCCACTGGCAAAATTATGTCATTCATACATTTTTTTTTTATCAATTACACTAACGTCAATTTAACTAGTGAAATGGGGCAATTGGTGTTCATTAAAACATTCATAATGTACAAGTCCACATGAATCCATCGCATTTTATAAAATTATATCTTTCCATAAAAAGATAAATGTGTAAAGAAGATATTCGACACTTCTAAAATTAGCTATAACAATTATGTATATGTATATAACTAAATTATGTAAATGTTTATACGAGTATAGCCAACTGGAATTTGGGCTTAATAATTTCTTGAATTGGTAGTGAGCATAGCTCGCAGTTCAGAGCGTCAACATAAAGCCTAGAGAAACTTGACCTATGAACTTGTAGGTGGTGGTGCAGTTGATCTGGTCGTTGATTCATTTGGTAACATGATCTACATATGTATAATGTGTGGTGTGTGGGCTTAATGTTATTTTACTATAGATGATAATAAGATAATTTCGCATTCAAAACTATCGTTTAACATTTCCATACTAATCAGACCATCACGTCCTATTCACCTCCTACCTCAACACCTCTTACACACACAAATCGCCCATATAGACTTACATACCCATAATATAATTACATTAATAAAAAAAAAAAGAAATCTCTAAATATATTTAAGTTAAGTGCATCGAAACGCATCTAAAAATTTAGTTTATAAATTTAGAATTTAAATAGCTTTAAGGTGTTTATGAAATTGCTTTGATGTGAATGGATTTTGAATGGGCGTGACTGTGAGCTTTTGAGGGCGAGCAATTGTTTGAGAGCTGACGATATGTATGAAAGACAGTGTTTGTTGCGAATGCATTAACACATTCATTGTGTACTGTAACTTGAAACATCTTCGCTTTAGGATAGATCGATAGGTTCGTTCCGCGTCCTTAAATGTGAATATCTTACTAAACTTTGCATTTGAATTGGATCCAAAACGTCAATTAAATTTCTACAGCTCGGCAAACAATTTTCTTATTTCTTAGGTTGATTATTAGATTGCTGTGTGTGTTGACTTTTACCACTTTAATTCATAAATAGAATGCATATGAATTTGTGAATGTGAATGTGAATTTGTAATTGAACAAAGCAATACTCCGCAGACAAATGGAATACTATCATATAAGTATACATACAAACTATCTCTATTAATTAGCATATAAGGTTTAGGCTCATTTGCCATAAGACTTAACCCAAGCAAAGTTACCCAAAAAAAACAAAAAAAAAAAAAAAAAAGCCCAAGCCAAGACTCACCCAATATACGCAATACATATAGCGAGGATGTGTCAATAAATAGCAATGTTTTAGTTTAAGTATTAGCATTAAGTTTTTTTTAGCTACATAACCAAAAGTAAATGCAAACATTTGCCTTCTATATAGCACACACCACGAATCAGCTGACTATACTTTTCTATTTTACTCTATATCAGCGGTGGGCACGCAGTGGCTGCGGGAGCAGCGACTGCTCCCAACTATTTTTCTGCCTACTGTTGTAGTTGTTATTGTTGTGCTCTCGAATTCAGATTTCGTGGCCACCGCTGCTCTATATCACTATCTCTACCACTCTTCTGTCTCTGTCTCTGTCTATCTTCCTTTCTCTACTTCTGTCTTACTCTCTATCTTTATTTTTCTTATTCTGCACCTGTCTCACTCTCTATCTTTCTCTTTCTATATCTTCCTCTCTATCTTTCTCTCTCTCTCTCTATCACCTTTGTGTTTATATCCAGTCCCAAAAGTAAGCCCACCACTCAGTTGTACCCTTTACCGCACTCTTTACCCCCTGCGCTGATTTTTATATTTTCTTTAAAATACAATTACTTTTATTATTTTGTTTGATTTTGCTCAAGCTTTTTTTAGTTGACTTGATCACATGCCCCTCCCACCAAACATATCGCTCAATTGCCACAACCTGTGTATTAATTTTGCATCTCTTGTACTTGTAGATGCTGGCAGTTTCATGGACACAAGCACTGTTCCCAACTCTAGCAACTCTGCCTGGTCGAACGGTGTCACCAATGCCGCTGCCGCTGGCGCTGCAAACGGAGCAAACGTCGTGGAGACAAAGCATGAGATTGATTCGGGTATGATGCCACCACCAATTACCACGCAGATACCGATGGGTCTTCGACGTTTATCCTTGTCTGGCGCTACCCCAATGATTACGGACCAGCAGATGCAGGCGCATCTGAATGCGGCCAGCGCCGAGGCGTCTCTGAAGAGTGAGCTCCTTGACGAGAACAGCTCGCACAGTCCATTGAACGCTGAGACGCTCCACGCGACGGAATCATTGAACGCCTGCAGTCCCAATACACTGCAGTACCATGCCCACTATGCACGAAAGGCCAGTCTGCATCCGGACACCATCATGTTTGATCAGTCGAACAGTCTGCCTGGTTTTCCAGTCCCCTCCACGGCCGCTGCAGCTGCGGTGGCCGCTGCCGTTGATCTGGATCCCGCGGCGGTGGCCGTTGCCGTTGAGCTGGCCGTAAAGAACGAGATTGTCAAGCATGTGGTGCAGCAGCATCAGGCCCAGGCGCCGCAGCAGCAGCAACAGTCGGCGGTCACTGTTCACAAGTTTATTGATGACTTGACCAAATCGACGTCTGTGGTCAATAGCAACGGTACCAGTGAGCCGGCACTATTTACTTCCTCCGCGGTCATTGATCATGCCCTCACGGACATCCTGCAACAAAAGGTTGGCGTGCTCACGCACACACACACACACCAGCACCAGCACCAACATCAACATCAACACCAACACCAACACACATCTGCAGCCACAGTCACACCCAACGTGCTAAAACGAAGCCTCTCCTTGAGCAGCAACAACTCAAGCAGCTCGCTTTCGGGCAGCGAGACCTCGCCGAATAGCTCGCCGCTGGCACAAGATATAATACTAAACTCAGAGCCGGCAGCAGCACTGGGCGCTGGCCTGCCAATGCAACAGTTGGCAACGGTTCCAACAGCGGCTGCTGTGGCGAATGCCAACGGCGCTCTCTCTACAGATATCATCATGAATCCGGCAGTCTCGCCATCGACCATACTCTGTTCGGCGAATGGTGCCGCCACTGCTGTGGTGCCCAACATATTGGCACCTCATCAGGTCACCATGGCCAACTCCATACTGAACGATATTGCCATGCAGGCGGAGCCCACACAGCAGGATGCCGCGGTCGCGGCATTGGCTCTGAGCAACATTATGATGAGCCCACCAAATGCCGCTGCTGGCGTTGAGGATACGCTGCCGCCGACACCGGCTGTTATGCAGCCGGAGGTAGCCGCAACTGCCACCTCGACGGCGGTCAGCAACATGATCATAAAGGCTGCTGCTGACTTTATCACCACACAGGAGCAGGAGCAGCATCATTATCACCAGCAGCAACAGCAACAACAACAACACCAGCAGCAGCAGCAACAGCAGCAGCATGCTCATACCCATGCACAACAGCAGCAACAACAGCAAACAGTCGCCAATCCAGCAGCAACTGGCGGCGATCCACTTGTCAACCTGCTGTTGAACCACTCGACGTCACCCGACGTCACGGTGGCTGCGGAGGCTGCCGCTGTTGCGGTTGCCGCTGCCGGAGGCTTCCCATCGTTGTCCACTGTCCATCTGCCTGTTGTGCCGCCCACTCCACAAGAATCTCTAATTGTTGCACTGGCCTCCGAAAATGCCTTGCAAAAGTCTGTGGCTACCGCGGCCGTTACCACCAATGGAGCTGTTATGACTCAGCAAGCCTCCGCACCCAATAACGCCGGTGCTGGCAGCATACTGCCCGCTGCCGTTGGCGCCGTCGCTGCTGCCGCTGCCGTCGCAGTGCAGCCACCTATACCCCAGGAGCTGACCACAATGTCCGATCAGGATCTAATCAGCTATATCAACCCAAGCACCTTCGATCAGCGTGAGTATCTAATTAACTATCATCATAATTATGATAAATCAATAATCTTAAATTTATTTCTCCTTTCAGTTTAAACGGCAAAAGAATCAATAAATTATTGAATTATTGAATTATTTCATCAACTAAAGGAAAACCACACAGGCCTAGTCCTAAGCATAGAATTAGACACATACACCACCACAAGAAAACTTTAACGCAGACCAAATTTGTTAACTTTTTTCTTTGGTTAAACAGGAAAATCTGATATTTAGTCACCAATGAGAGATGTCTCTCAAAAACATATGCACAATATAAGCACAGATGCACACCTATAGTTATAGCGACAATTGTTATAGATTTGTTTTTGTTAAACTTAGATTTATCGTTTTTTTTTTCACAAAAGTCAAATTATCTCAATAATGATAACAACTGCCATATGAATACATAAATTAATAAAAAAAACACACAAGCATGCACCGCAAGTAAATAACAAACAAACGCACTGTAACTTAAACAAATTATTATACAATTGCCGCAAATGAAGTTTATTTAGATTTGTATCAATTTAAGCTTTAATTTAAACTATTATAATCATTTTTTTATTAGTTTGCGTATTATTTTTTTGCGATATTATCCCAAAACTTTTTGAAAGTTTTATTCAGATTTTTTTTTTGCAAATAATTTTTAGATTATCTAGATATAAATGTACATATATTTTTTATACTCTGTACCAGGAATATATTACCTTTGTGCGAAATGTCCGTCTGTCTATCTGCCTATATGAACGCGTCGATCTCAGCAACTATAAGAACTGGAGGAACCAAATTTAACATATGGGTATTTTCAGAGAATGGTCAACCGGGATCCAAAACTTAAAAGTGAAACTATTAATGAGACTAATTTGAAAAATTAACACATTTATTAATTTACCATGATGAACAAATCGATCACATATTTTTATCAGAATTGAAGTGGTTTCTTAACGTTGTCGTTAACTTTTTGAATATTACATGATATACATATATGAGTTTTTGACCATTTTTTCTTCCTTGAAGCAGTACGAAAAATAATAAAAACAAATGCAAAGAGAACATTGAAATCATGATAAAAATTAATAATTTGAAAAACAGCTAAAATGCATTACTTTTTACAAACATATTGTAACTAAACGATATTGAACAAAAAACTATGTCGTTATAAATGTCAAGGGCTAATATTTAACACATGTTGAACAATTTCAGTCTAAAATTATTCGCTTTTAAATTAAAAACCTGACCAATATCCACTTAAGTTTTAGTTATTTTCTTCGACTCTAAAAATCTGGAAATGCCCATATACAGATGCACTTATGCAGATGAAGTTTATTTCAAATTTCGAATGTCTTCATATATACAGTGGTGAATGTAACGAACATGTAAACGATCATGCTTCTTTGTATGTTTGGGCATGTGTACATACAGTGATGGAAAAAATAATAAAAATGAGAGTCATTTTGACAACTCAAACAAACTTTTAATAATCTGATAAAAAGCTTCGCATGAATAAAGAACCCCGTTTTTTAATTAAATTTTGAAACATGGTTAAATACGTACTAAGTAAAATTTATTCAACAAACAATATTTTTACCGAAACAATTATTTTTTTTCATCACTGCATATATAATTTATTATAAAAATACGTATTTATAAATAAAAACTCGACTGTACTTGGCTCGACCTACTTGTTCTATTTTATTCAGTCTGTCAATGCAAAATCAAAAAAAAAAGAAAAATGCAAACAAAACCTCTTTTTTACATTTTAAGAAAAAAAAATTAAGAAAGAACGACATAGTCATGTCCCTGAATGTAAATATGAACTTGAAACTCCACCGTTTAAGAAAATACTGCATGTAATTAAGCGCTTGCATTGTCTTAGAACTAAAAACTGCCATAACTATCATTATTTTTATCCGAAGTTGATGTGACTAAGTGGGATGATTGATAATAATAATAAATTTGGAAGTGGTGACATGTTTATTCACAAATATTTTAAACAAACTTTACCTGCGTGCGGTTCTTAGATGAACATATGTATGTGTGCTAAGTAAGTTTTCTTTAGCTCTACTAATCTCTGATATCTATCCGTTCATACAAACGGCACGATGGGCGGACGGACGTGGCTTAATAAACTTGGGTGTTGGTTCTGATCAAGAATACTTCATGCCTCCATCTCCCTGTAGTATGCAATGTATGTATGTCTTTGCATCGAATATCAGAATTCCTTGTACTCTGCGACTAATGGGTATAAGAACGCAAGAAAGTATATAGAGAGAACCATCAAGTAAATGTATAAATATTAATAGATACGAATACGAATTGTTAAAATTCCAAAAGACTTTATTGAAATAAAAGAAAAAACATTTTTTGTCATAATGTTTAAGTTTTAAGTCTTCAAAGTGAAAAGAGCAAACAAAACATAGGTGTAATTAATGTTATTATCAGCCCTATATATTATTACTACGATTATTATTGCTATTATTATTATTACTATTACTATTATTATTGTATATTATAATTATACATAATCTATTACTACTATTATTAATAGAGTAAACATTGCTGTTAGTAGTATTTGTTAGTAGACGTAGCTGTAGATCACAAATCAGAGTTACCCAACAGTTATAGGCATATTTATGTATGTGTGTATGTTCCAAATATATCGTTGTGTGCTTAATCGCATTGTTTACTAACAACAACCAATAAGAGCTCCAAGTAAATGGTTCAGATTACAGTTAAATAATCACATAAGAAAATTTCTAATGCATTTCTCTAAATGTTAAGAATTGTTTACATGTGCAAATTTACACACATTAAATTAAATGTCTAAAACAATAAAAACAACAAATAACCCCTCTTAAATATGCATTTGTGTACCTTTACCTAACTACATACATACATACTATATATGTATGTTGTTTGATTATTATACGTAAATATTTATTATGTATTATAGAAGTTCAGAATCTGATATAAGTGACGAAATTCGCCAAGAAATTGTGAATAAAAATAATTAAAACAAAGCCATCGAATTTGATGATGAATGATCCGACAAATCCAAAGGATATCTGTAATGTCAGCATCCTTACAACACACAATTGCGTATAGAACATACTCGGACGTAAGCAGCCTTTCCTATCGGTTTTCAATGTGCCCAATTAAAAAAAAACCACAAAAAAAAAGGTTTGGATATTTGCATAGCAATCTCAGAGATGACTTACATAGTAAATTTCACACATACATATTTAGATAAATACAATGCATACACACATCGTTTATTTATTGTTTGACTGTCAAAGCTGAAAAAACGATTTTTTAAAACTAAAAGTTTTCAATTCAATAACATCTTGCTGTAAAAACCAGGGACCGCAACTTTTATAACTTTTAAAATAAAAATTGCAAAATAACAATTATTTTTTGATTTTTATTTTAAAGTTACGGAAAAACTCTTATTTTTAATTTTTATTTAAAAAGTTATAAATAATCGTTAAAATTCATTTTTTTAATAAAAGTTGTGAAATAACTCTTATTTCTGATTTTTTCAATAAAAATAAAAGTTAAGAGTTATTTTTGATTTTTATTTTAAAAGTTACAAATAAGAGTTATTCCATAACTTTTATTATAAAAATCATAAAATAAAAGTTAAGCTGAATATCTTTTGAACCAATTAGTGTATAACAAAAATTTAAATTTATTCTTGATCTATGATTCGAGATCTTTCATATGATATATCAAATGTCCTTCAAGGACGAATTTAAAGGATCCAATTATTTACTAAAAACTAGAATTCTTTTGACTCGCAAATGAAAAATATAGAAAGATATAAATATCAAATTTTTACACAATAGAAAACTTTGCATAAAAAATAATTCCCCAACATTAACTCAAAAATCGTGATATAACAGTCTTGCAGTAAATGAACGACATACAACTTATGCATACAAAATAAATATATACATACATGTATGTTTTGTGTGATATAACCCGATTCTCTCTTGAATCTAAGAATATATACTTGTAAATGTAAAATTGGTTTTATTTAATTTATTTTGCTTTTATATTTTGCTAAAATTTGTCTCGAAGACTATAAAAAAAACACAAACTCAAAGCAGAGACAAAGAGAAAAACATAAATATACAAAAAATGTATTTATATTATATAGTACTTACAATACATAAAAACCAAAGGAAAATTAAATGTATTTTTGATGTCCTTATTTTCACAACTGATAGAAAGAAATATATTTATACATACATATACACTCAATTTGTATTACAGCCTCACAAGCCTCATGAATTAAAAGGCGAGCAAGAACGAGACAGCTACATATAGTAACTGAAATAAGGCCACACTCACTCTTAAAAATTAAGCAGCAATAAATTGAAATTGTTATGCTTTAAAAATAAGAATCAAATACACTTCCGCATGAATGTATAAGAAAGATCTAATAAATTGTAATGATACTACACAAATACTAAGTATGTATGTAGGTCAAGGAACCTGTGCTCTATGTTTGCCATCTCAATATGTGAACTGGCAGCTCGCCCTTTTGATATGAATATGAAAATAAATAAAATCAAGTCTATTAAATCAAAATTTTATTTACATGATAAATGGTAAATGTCTCCGCTACTGCTGTGAGAGAGGATGTGAGTTAGACTCATTCTCAAGAGGGAGTGGTTTCAAATGCCGGCGGGTACAGAAATTTTTTTTTACTAGTTTGGAAAACCATTTGGAGAAATCAAAACCACACACACATTTGCTGTAAATAACAAGAAGCGAAGGTGTGGCTAAAGCTTATTAATTTATTATTTATTTTTAATTTGTATAATACAAATTTAAAAAATAATTTTTATACTATAATTTTTTAATACAAATTTACAACAAAAAGTTCATCCAGTTTCTCATAACTAATATTTGCGATACCTGGCATAAACATCAACAATTAAAATTTAAAAAGAAACTCAACTGAGGGCAGAGTGCAACGTGCTCGATGCGATTGCCGTATCCAATCCGTGCTCACAGTTTGAACATTACGCGAAGCGAAATACTTTAGATGCCACGGCTCAAAGTCTTTTCGGTTCAATGTGTCGGGACAAACAAACACGAATGTGAGGTCATTATCCTCTAACTCAGTGACTAACTTCCCGCCATGCTGCATGAACAGCAGCCTGGCCAACTCGTCTGCGTCTCGATTGTAAAAGTAGCCAAAGTGCTTGGTAAATGTATTAATGCTAGTAGCACCCAGCAGTTCCTGTTCGAGACTATCCAAATCAGATTGTTCGACATGCTTAGAATCCAGCTCAGTTTCGCTGATGTCCTCTAGCACTTCCTGTAGCTCCTGTTGGCTGCTAAGGACGTCTGTAAAGCTGTCGCCCAGCTTATCAAAGCTTTTATCAAACTGCGCCTGTAGCGCATCGGTGGCTGAAAGCACATCCTTTGGACGCAACTCGATTTGCTGCTTTTGGCAAACGCGCAGTAGCCAATCCATGCGCAAGATATCGTTGTTTCGCGGCTGCTGCTGCATCAGACGCTCCACAAGATAAATTCGATCACCAGATACGCAAATGCACTTTGGATCATTCGGCAATGGATTCTGAACTATAGAGCCGCCATTTTGAGCAGCAAGTGTCTGCAGCTGTTGCTTGCTGTGCTCACGTGTGCCGCTCAATATGCAAAAGCTAAAGCCATTGAACAGCTGGCTGCCATTTTCTAATGGCTGTACATCGTATCGCTTCTCATACGCAGTCAATCCAATGCGATTGCGTTCCGCGGGCGTCAATTTTTGACGTTTGCGTTTCGAAGTAAAATCGTTAAGGTCCACATGACGCTTGTTCAATTTTTTGATAGCAACGCGACTCTGTAAAGCGATCGTTCAACATTAACATCATGCTGATTTTCTGTATCTTGTACTGTTTGCCTTACCTGGCACAATTCCGTGTATTCGTTTAGCGTCATGCATTCGTTCCACACCTTGTCATCGCGCATGAGTTGAATGCGCGGAAAATGTAGGGATTTGGGTGTAAAATAAGCGCCATTAGGCGTCAAATCCGCTGCCTTTACTTGCAAAATGATTGACTTCTCTGGTTGGATCCAGACATCGGGACGGCCATCCTTTTCGTTGGGCCTATAGTGATACCAGAGCGGCGGTGGCTCTGTATCAGAAAAGTGCCAATGAGGGTTAAGTTCATGATTAAGCACTTTGCGTTGACGCGTGTTGTTGGCCACGCAACCGATGCTGTAAACTTCATCACGTCCATTTTCGCCACCAGGTTTCAGTACGCCCAATAAAAACGATTCAATAAAAGTCCGATTGCGATTGTAAAAGCCCCCTATGATTAGAACATCAAATTCAGTGATGAGACCTTCGATGTACTGCAAAGAGCATCAATGAAAATTAATGCAAAAGGATTAAGAAATTTAATGTCAATTTTAATTTTACTCACATCCGCTTTGTCCTTGTACCAGCCACCGCCTACACGTACTCCTGGCTTGTATATCGAGTTTTGTTTCTTGAGCACAATACCTTCGGCATTGGAGTCGAGCATCTGTTGAAAGAGCTGGTTGAAATGCTCCAGCGAACTAATCTTGTGGCGTTTCACTATCTGCAGTACGCCCTGCTGTTCGTTGAGCAACTCCTGCAGCTTGTATGCGCGTTGCACATAAGTCATATCCAAAATACTTTCCCCATTCAGATAAAGGAGATCATAGACAACAAAGCACGGTCGCCAGCTGCGTTCCGGCTTTAGATGCTTCACATCTGTGTTTTCTCCCTTTTCGCGATAGCGCAGTTGTTGTGTATCCCAGATCATCATCTCGCCGTCAAGTATGATTGACTCCAAGCCAAGTGGCAGAAGTGTTCGCAAATGTGGAGTCAGGGTGCCACGCTCATAGCTGTCACCAAAGCTTCTAGTGTAATCGGCGCCATTGCGGGATATATATTTAAATCTGCCGCGGGCGTAATGCAGCTGAAAGCGCTCACCATCCATTTTAGTTTCCAAATAGAGCACATCCGATTGCATGAGTTGTTCAATATTGCCAGGAAACCTCTCACACAGCATTGGACGTATTTGCTGAAAGGGCTCAATAATGGCATTCAAATCGAAAGCAGTGCTGACGGTGGTGTTGGTTCTGTTTTATTGAAATAAAAGAAAAAACATTTTTTGTCATAATGTTTAAGTTTTAAGTCTTCAAAGTGAAAAGAGCAAACAAAACATAGGTGTAATTAATGTTATTATCAGCCCTATATATTATTACTACGATTATTATTGCTATTATTATTATTACTATTACTATTATTATTGTATATTATAATTATACATAATCTATTACTACTATTATTAATAGAGTAAACATTGCTGTTAGTAGTATTTGTTAGTAGACGTAGCTGTAGATCACAAATCAGAGTTACCCAACAGTTATAGGCATATTTATGTATGTGTGTATGTTCCAAATATATCGTTGTGTGCTTAATCGCATTGTTTACTAACAACAACCAATAAGAGCTCCAAGTAAATGGTTCAGATTACAGTTAAATAATCACATAAGAAAATTTCTAATGCATTTCTCTAAATGTTAAGAATTGTTTACATGTGCAAATTTACACACATTAAATTAAATGTCTAAAACAATAAAAACAACAAATAACCCCTCTTAAATATGCATTTGTGTACCTTTACCTAACTACATACATACATACTATATATGTATGTTGTTTGATTATTATACGTAAATATTTATTATGTATTATAGAAGTTCAGAATCTGATATAAGTGACGAAATTCGCCAAGAAATTGTGAATAAAAATAATTAAAACAAAGCCATCGAATTTGATGATGAATGATCCGACAAATCCAAAGGATATCTGTAATGTCAGCATCCTTACAACACACAATTGCGTATAGAACATACTCGGACGTAAGCAGCCTTTCCTATCGGTTTTCAATGTGCCCAATTAAAAAAAAACCACAAAAAAAAAAGGTTTGGATATTTGCATAGCAATCTCAGAGATGACTTACATAGTAAATTTCACACATACATATTTAGATAAATACAATGCATACACACATCGTTTATTTATTGTTTGACTGTCAAAGCTGAAAAAACGATTTTTTAAAACTAAAAGTTTTCAATTCAATAACATCTTGCTGTAAAAACCAGGGACCGCAACTTTTATAACTTTTAAAATAAAAATTGCAAAATAACAATTATTTTTTGATTTTTATTTTAAAGTTACGGAAAAACTCTTATTTTTAATTTTTATTTAAAAAGTTATAAATAATCGTTAAAATTCATTTTTTTAATAAAAGTTGTGAAATAACTCTTATTTCTGATTTTTTCAATAAAAATAAAAGTTAAGAGTTATTTTTGATTTTTATTTTAAAAGTTACAAATAAGAGTTATTCCATAACTTTTATTATAAAAATCATAAAATAAAAGTTAAGCTGAATATCTTTTGAACCAATTAGTGTATAACAAAAATTTAAATTTATTCTTGATCTATGATTCGAGATCTTTCATATGATATATCAAATGTCCTTCAAGGACGAATTTAAAGGATCCAATTATTTACTAAAAACTAGAATTCTTTTGACTCGCAAATGAAAAATATAGAAAGATATAAATATCAAATTTTTACACAATAGAAAACTTTGCATAAAAAATAATTCCCCAACATTAACTCAAAAATCGTGATATAACAGTCTTGCAGTAAATGAACGACATACAACTTATGCATACAAAATAAATATATACATACATGTATGTTTTGTGTGATATAACCCGATTCTCTCTTGAATCTAAGAATATATACTTGTAAATGTAAAATTGGTTTTATTTAATTTATTT
Organism: Drosophila subquinaria; assembly: GCA_037043405.1. Lineage (NCBI taxonomy): Eukaryota > Metazoa > Arthropoda > Insecta > Diptera > Drosophilidae > Drosophila > Drosophila subquinaria. The sequence goes on from JBAMBL010000536.1 coordinate 78,134, forward strand.
TGCTTTTATATTTTGCTAAAATTTGTCTCGAAGACTATAAAAAAAACACAAACTCAAAGCAGAGACAAAGAGAAAAACATAAATATACAAAAAATGTATTTATATTATATAGTACTTACAATACATAAAAACCAAAGGAAAATTAAATGTATTTTTGATGTCCTTATTTTCACAACTGATAGAAAGAAATATATTTATACATACATATACACTCAATTTGTATTACAGCCTCACAAGCCTCATGAATTAAAAGGCGAGCAAGAACGAGACAGCTACATATAGTAACTGAAATAAGGCCACACTCACTCTTAAAAATTAAGCAGCAATAAATTGAAATTGTTATGCTTTAAAAATAAGAATCAAATACACTTCCGCATGAATGTATAAGAAAGATCTAATAAATTGTAATGATACTACACAAATACTAAGTATGTATGTAGGTCAAGGAACCTGTGCTCTATGTTTGCCATCTCAATATGTGAACTGGCAGCTCGCCCTTTTGATATGAATATGAAAATAAATAAAATCAAGTCTATTAAATCAAAATTTTATTTACATGATAAATGGTAAATGTCTCCGCTACTGCTGTGAGAGAGGATGTGAGTTAGACTCATTCTCAAGAGGGAGTGGTTTCAAATGCCGGCGGGTACAGAAATTTTTTTTTACTAGTTTGGAAAACCATTTGGAGAAATCAAAACCACACACACATTTGCTGTAAATAACAAGAAGCGAAGGTGTGGCTAAAGCTTATTAATTTATTATTTATTTTTAATTTGTATAATACAAATTTAAAAAATAATTTTTATACTATAATTTTTTAATACAAATTTACAACAAAAAGTTCATCCAGTTTCTCATAACTAATATTTGCGATACCTGGCATAAACATCAACAATTAAAATTTAAAAAGAAACTCAACTGAGGGCAGAGTGCAACGTGCTCGATGCGATTGCCGTATCCAATCCGTGCTCACAGTTTGAACATTACGCGAAGCGAAATACTTTAGATGCCACGGCTCAAAGTCTTTTCGGTTCAATGTGTCGGGACAAACAAACACGAATGTGAGGTCATTATCCTCTAACTCAGTGACTAACTTCCCGCCATGCTGCATGAACAGCAGCCTGGCCAACTGCGTCTGCGATCGTACGAGTAGCCAAAGTGAGTCAACGCCAGCAGCACCCTGCATCGAGACTATCCAAATCAGATTGTTCGACATGCTTAGCCCTCAGTTTCGCTGATGTCCTCTAGCACTTCAGCTCTGTTGGCTGCTAAGGACGTCTGTAAAGCTGTCGCCCAGCTTATCAAAGCTTTTATCAAACTGCGCCTGTAGCGCATCGGTGGCTGAAAGCACATCCTTTGGACGCAACTCGATTTGCTGCTTTTGGCAAACGCGCAGTAGCCAATCCATGCGCAAGATATCGTTGTTTCGCGGCTGCTGCTGCATCAGACGCTCCACAAGATAAATTCGATCACCAGATACGCAAATGCACTTTGGATCATTCGGCAATGGATTCTGAACTATAGAGCCGCCATTTTGAGCAGCAAGTGTCTGCAGCTGTTGCTTGCTGTGCTCACGTGTGCCGCTCAATATGCAAAAGCTAAAGCCATTGAACAGCTGGCTGCCATTTTCTAATGGCTGTACATCGTATCGCTTCTCATACGCAGTCAATCCAATGCGATTGCGTTCCGCGGGCGTCAATTTTTGACGTTTGCGTTTCGAAGTAAAATCGTTAAGGTCCACATGACGCTTGTTCAATTTTTTGATAGCAACGCGACTCTGTAAAGCGATCGTTCAACATTAACATCATGCTGATTTTCTGTATCTTGTACTGTTTGCCTTACCTGGCACAATTCCGTGTATTCGTTTAGCGTCATGCATTCGTTCCACACCTTGTCATCGCGCATGAGTTGAATGCGCGGAAAATGTAGGGATTTGGGTGTAAAATAAGCGCCATTAGGCGTCAAATCCGCTGCCTTTACTTGCAAAATGATTGACTTCTCTGGTTGGATCCAGACATCGGGACGGCCATCCTTTTCGTTGGGCCTATAGTGATACCAGAGCGGCGGTGGCTCTGTATCAGAAAAGTGCCAATGAGGGTTAAGTTCATGATTAAGCACTTTGCGTTGACGCGAGTTGTTGGCCACGCAACCGATGCTGTAAACTTCATCACGTCCATTTTCGCCACCAGGTTTCAGTACGCCCAATAAAAACGATTCAATAAAAGTCCGATTGCGATTGTAAAAGCCCCCTATGATTAGAACATCAAATTCAGTGATGAGACCTTCGATGTACTGCAAAGAGCATCAATGAAAATTAATGCAAAAGGATTAAGAAATTTAATGTCAATTTTAATTTTACTCACATCCGCTTTGTCCTTGTACCAGCCACCGCCTACACGTACTCCTGGCTTGTATATCGAGTTTTGTTTCTTGAGCACAATACCTTCGGCATTGGAGTCGAGCATCTGTTGAAAGAGCTGGTTGAAATGCTCCAGCGAACTAATCTTGTGGCGTTTCACTATCTGCAGTACGCCCTGCTGTTCGTTGAGCAACTCCTGCAGCTTGTATGCGCGTTGCACATAAGTCATATCCAATATACTTTCCCCATTCAGATAAAGGAGATCATAGACAACAAAGCACGGTCGCCAGCTGCGTTCCGGCTTTAGATGCTTCACATCTGTGTTTTCTCCCTTTTCGCGATAGCGCAGTTGTTGTGTATCCCAGATCATCATCTCGCCGTCAAGTATGATTGACTCCAAGCCAAGTGGCAGAAGTGTTCGCAAATGTGGAGTCAGGGTGCCACGCTCATAGCTGTCACCAAAGCTTCTAGTGTAATCGGCGCCATTGCGGGATATATATTTAAATCTGCCGCGGGCGTAATGCAGCTGAAAGCGCTCACCATCCATTTTAGTTTCCAAATAGAGCACATCCGATTGCATGAGTTGTTCAATATTGCCAGGAAACCTCTCACACAGCATTGGACGTATTTGCTGAAAGGGCTCAATAATGGCATTCAAATCGAAAGCAGTGCTGACGGTGGTGTTGGTTCTGTTAGATGGCACCTCCAGCAAGGCCGATAGCTTATCATCCGCGAGTAAGTTACAAATGCGCTTCAGATCTGTGCAGCGCTGGTACATGTCCTTGGCCAGGGGATGCAACGTATCGAAAATTCGCTGTTCGCCAATCCCCAAATTCATTGACTTGAGCAAAATGCGTATAAGCCACTTCTGTTCTTCAGGCGAAGCCAGCTCAGCAAAGCGAATCAGCTCGCGTTCCTTTACTGTAGATATGTATGTTGGGAATCAACTGTGTGTTTATACCAAAATTAAAGCTACATACCGGTTGTGTCTTCATTTGCTATAATATCCAGCATATCGTGTATTTGTTTAAGCGTCAGGTTGCTCGGCTCATTGTGACAGCGAGGCAGCAGCACAGAATTGATGACATCTGCATAGTCCCGAAACGAGGACCAAGTCCGATGCTTCAGACGTATAGCATCCTCAGCTGTTTAAAAAGCATTTAAATAGGCATTTCTGAAATATTACATTACACGTACAATCGTGGGCGAGCTGAAGGACTCGTGTGTAGAGTCGTCCCAAGACGGTTATCTGCAAGCCGTAGTTGTCGCGGGCTCTATCCGCGCCGGGTATCAGCAGTCGCAGCACTGGATAAAAACTGCTGCAACCGTCCTCCGCATGATCGGCCGCTACACCGGATTTCTGGCGGAACGATTCTCGATGTTTGGAGAAGGACTCGTAATATCGCTTCAAGACTATTTCTTTACGCTGCGTATTTTTCGCCGCCTTAACTCTCTCCATCATTTTACAAATATCACGAAACTTAATAGTGTCGGCGATGTCCATTGTAATATTATTATTTCACCATCAACATACAAAAGAACAACAA
>JBAMBL010000537.1:0-20793 GCA_037043405.1 Drosophila subquinaria
TATGAAACACATTGTATGTTGAGCACATAACAGTGCAGCGAGACACTTAAGTATACTTATTCACATAGGAGAATTTATACATACATACATATTATACCCCTCTTAAAGTCCGGCACCAAAAGTGCAATCTAAGCAATTCCAGTTGAGAGGATCCGATGCCGCTTTTTTACGATGGACAAGACTGCAAATGGACACCCAAGCTGGCTGACATCAGATCCGCTGATCAGGCAAACTGTCAGTTCCAGCAATTGTTTGGGTTAACATTTATACATATGTATGTACATATTTATGTACATTGTATGCACATATATATATATATATATATATACAAATATATTAGGATTTATTGGGCTCAGCTAGAAACGGCAATCGTTCGACGAAGCAGTCGCATTTTTCGTCCGAAAGCGAACAGTCGGTCGGTAAAGAAACAGAAAGATGTCTTAACCATCGCTCAATATGTTAATCTTTCTAAATCTAAATAACTAAAAGCATATCCAAGTTACTAATGCAAGAATATAATCAAGTGTGTGAAAATAAAAGTGTTTACCAAATTAATTCAAAATAAAATATTAAATTAAAATAAAGAAATATTATTTATAAATTAAATATTTGCTAACCCTAAATGTATGCATCACTTTGCTTTGTCAGTTTTGTTTGTGAATTAAGACTACAAAAATCGTGATTGTAGTTTTTTGTCATATATTTTAAAAATCTTATTTAATTGTGAAAGGAAAAATATTTTAACGTGGTTAAAAGTGAAAAAAAGTGTTGCACAGCGCATCTAAAGGTTATAATAGATGCATTTCCAATTAACAAATGCAAGAATAATATTTAATGAGAGAAAATAAATGTTTTTACCAAATTAATTCAAATTAAAAATAAAATTAAATGTAGTAGCGCTTACTGTTCTTAATAAATTAAATATTTGTTAACCCTAAAAGTATGCATCACTTTGCAAATTGAAATTCATTTTCTTTTTTTCTTGGTGTCAGCTCGCAAAGGAAAGAATACATTTTCAGTCGAGCTAAATTTTTACCCTTGCACTAAATTTTTTTCTTTGTCTGTAATAAACGATTCTATTTATTGTTCATTTAGAATTTGAGCCTAGTTTTAATCCACCGCAAGTGAGTTTACAATCATACAATACAAAAAATACATGCTCGATATGTTGTAGATGATTCAATATTTTGTGCTCAAGTGCGTTAAATTTTCATTGGGAAATTGCCATCAATAATGTATAAATCAAAAAATTATCAGCTTTCGGCAAATACAACTAAAGATCTTCGTACTTGCGGGAGTCAACATGCATGTTGTAAGTATTAACTCTTATAATTTGATTGTTATCGCTTTTTAGGCTGATATATGTATGTATATTGAGCAACAATGCGCGAAAAGCTTTGCAAACAGTTTTTTAAGGAAACCATTTAAAAAGTGATAGAGAGAGAGCGCAGTGATTGCCAATAAAAGAATTTTATCTTTTGCTCAATTTACCTTATAATTTAGTAATAATGTTGTGAGCAACTTAATTTATACATTCTTTTTGAGTTTAAAATAATTGAGAACTATATCTTCAAGGCAGGGACCATAATTGTTATGAGGAATAACTAAAACAATCCTTTAAAGACTTTAATTTTATTAATCATACTTAAAAATTATTTTATAAAAAATAAGTTAAAAATAATTAATCACTCTTATTAAACCATTTTTAAAATAATAATTAATATTGATTTTCATTATTTCAGCTTATTATAAAAGTTATAAAAGACTTTTTAGAATAAAAGCCTTTATAGACCTTAATTTTGAGGAACAAAAAGTTAAGTCTCAAAAGACATTAATTATAATGGTTAAACGCATACTTTTAATTTTTTCACCATGAAAAAACATTACAAAACTAAATAAAATCTCGATTTCGAATTTGAAATTTAAATATTTTGTTTTAATTTTTAATAAGTTAGGCTTTTAGATAAAATGAAAACTTTTGTCTGCACCAGATTAGTTATTTAAGGGGGTCTTCTCATTGAGCAACTTTTTTCTTTCGACTTTTTTTTTTTGCATTTATTTATAGCTTGGGTAGTTGTGAATAGGCCCCTAAAAGGATTTTTAGAAATTCGAAATACTTTAGGAGATATGGCCATTTTTATCCAGCAATGTTAATGTTAATGCAAGTGAAGTCAAAACTTTAAACGCGTTTATCTCGAAACCACGTTTTTCGAACTGGCGGCCATGATATCTCCAGTTCAACTGAACCGATTTTCAAAAAACAAAGTGGAATCGACGCAGAATTGTCACCATTCACGGGTGAACCTCGACCATAATTTTAAAAAAAATTTTACTATTTTTTTTTTACACTAAACTACAAAAAAAAAGCCCGAAATTACATTTTTTTTTTGAATGGCCGCCATTTTGTCAAAAAAAATCACTAAATTAAGTTTGAGGTTCACCCGAGAAGTACATCTATACTGATTATAACCCCGTTTTCTTTTTTCATTTCCGACGCTCCGGAGACCCGGAATCGTGGCCGCCGTGACGACACCTTTTTTTTTCACCACCATGAAGTCTCATTACTTTTTAAACAGCCCTCGTATCGAGGCAAAATAAATTTTTTTATTTACTTTGAACCTTTTGTAATACAATAAATAAAAAAAGTTTTCAATTATTCTTTGCGTTTTCAAATAAGAATTTTTTTAAAAATGGTCCAAAAAACGGGTTTTGAATGAGAAGACCCCCTTAAGCGCAATTGTTACGGCCCATTGTTTTACCACACCTACTTTTATTTATTTTGGAGCATTGAAAATTACTTCATATTTCAGAAACACATACAGTGACACACAAAAGTATTGGCACAGCAAGAATTTTTACATTTAAGACTTATTTGCGCCGTTATCGTTAGCACATTGGCATCAATGGAAAGGTCATTTAAATTCCGTTAGAATGATACAAAACTTTCCTTAACCCATTAAGTATCCATGGAAAATTTCGAATTTATGTAAATGTCTACTTTTGAAACTTTTTTCCTCGATTTTTTAGAAAAAATTGTTTTGATGCAAAAAAATTCTTCAAACAATTCTAGACGTAACTGCAAAACAAAAATTTCAATAATCTTTTCGCTACATTTTTTTTATAATTTTTTGAAAATTGCTTAAAAGGCACTTATTGTATTGGCGAATAAGTGCCTTTTAAGCAATTTTCAACAAATTACGCCGTTCACAGTGATAAGGTGATATTAACTGAATCTTAGTATTTTGCTTATCAAACCTCTAAGCTCTAAAAGTTAAAGAGCGTGAAATACGGAAAATCCAGAAATGTTGCATTCTCTTTAATAACAAATCGTAATAAAAAAAAAACAATTTTTTTTATCAAAAAAGTATCAGGTTAGTAATTTTTGTTTTAATTTTAGCCAATTAAAAATTTTTTTTTAAAATTAATAATGAAAAAAATTGTTTTTTTTTTTAATTGATTACTTTTGTTATACTATATAGTATGCTTATGCTTTTGCTCTTAGCTTCAAAATTATCAAATAATGAAAAAATGTTTTTTTTTTAAGATAATTAATTTATTGAAAATCGATTTTTATATTTTTCACAATTTTTTAAATTAAAAAATAACTCAAAGTTGATAAAAGGTCTGGGCGAAATTACTTTTTGTAAATTTATTCAGAATCTGAGCTTGAATCACAACTTTCTTTACTAGATTGATCATAAGATACAAATTTTACTATTTGAGGGTGAAGGTGGGACATCAATATTATAATCAACGTCTTTTATTCTGCCCTGGAGTCAACTTGCATTCTTGGTCATAAATCTAGATTTATCTCTCCACCTCAACTCAAAGCATGGCACATTTTTGAAAAGTGCACATTTAGCTTTTTATGCGCGTTTTATTGGACTCTTTGCTAAATTGAAGTACTTTGGGCAAAATATGGACAAAATTTTATTTCTGATCCTGATTCAAATTGATTTTCTGCAAACGATGTACATATGTTCTGGTTGATTTGAAAGTAATTAAATATTGTTAAAATGTATGATGCCAATATGTTAAAATGCAATGTATTTCCAACAAATATATCGCTTAAAATCAATAATGATCCAAAAATGATAGAAAAAATAAATTTGAATGCTCACAGTGACCACACGATCCAATTGATAAGACTAAGTATTGTCAACTGTGACTCGTTGTCCGATGCATGCATTTCAGATGCACAACAATTTTTTGTTTTGTGCTTGTTCTGTAACATTTGAAAACTTTTAAATTGACATCTAAAAGCTTATTGATTTTAAAAACCATTTTTTTTCAAAAATCTCACACATCATCGCGACAATGCGCTGTTATAGTGACTTTAAAAAATCCGCGAAATAAAGTTGGTTCTTAGCTTTTTGGGAGCGCGTTACTCCTTCACAATAAATTCAAGTAGCACGAGACAATCCTTCTTATGCAGACACGCCCAAATCCGCTTACAGCAAAAGGCTTTATCATTTCGATGACAGTTTAACTCGAAGACATGAGAACAACAAAATCTCTTTGGGATTAGCGACGCAAAACAAAGCCTATGAAAGTGTTGTTGCTGAGATTGACGACATTCGCAATGAATTAAGATAACACAGTGAACATTAGCATGCTGGGAGCAATGCATGCCTATGACTATTGCTCTCGAACACCTTACAAGAGCAATTACGATAACAAAACAAAAGGAGGACTGGAAACAATTCCGTGCGCCCCTCTGCTCTATTGCTTTTGGCCAAGCCAGTCAAGGCGAAGAGTATCAAATTATAATACCTTCTACAAGGATATTAAAACTGCCGTGAAGCAGGAAGCGCCTATGCTGTAGGATCGGTAAGCCAACCTAACCTTGTAGCTATAGAGACGCCTAAAGCGGTACTCTGAAGGCTTTTGGTGACCTCAAAGGCTTTTAAATCGAAGCAGGCCAAGATGGCCTTTCTCAGGATAAGTGGAGGGCTGATTTCATACTGTTCAACTTAAAATCCTCTAGAGAAACAGTCCCTGTAGGTACTTTCTAACTTCTAGACAGCCAAATCTGGTAGGTCCAAGAAGTCGTCAAGCTTCGATCGTTTGCCAATGTTGCGAAAATCCAAATCCGCGTTGGGGTCCTGAACCGGAAGTCAACACGAAACAGGGTGGCATCCAGACATCGTAAAAGCCATTGCGTGTCAAGATTGCCGCTTCGCTTCGCTGTACAAGAAACGGTGGCTTATATCGAATTCATTTTCATATGATTCCCAATTTGAGTCCATTTATTGTATTGTGCCGAAAATTAAATCAAAAGTTTCTTTAATAAATTTGTCTGCTGTTCATTAAGACAAACAAATTCTCAATCGATGCTCGCCCAAGAGCTAAAGTGCTATTTATTCACTTTTTAGTTCAGGCAATATATGTTAAATGCAGAATGTTAGTAGATGCAGGCAATGGACAACTCATTATCTATGACTTCAGGGGAGTGAAAGCATATCAAATTGTAAATACACAACACAATACTCTTCAAAGTAAAGGTCAGTGAATACTACAGGACTTACAATTTTACTGAATTTCCTGCTCAATCAATCTGATATTTCAATGGAAGGAACAAACAGTTATTAATTCGGTACAACTATATTTAACCTCAACTATAAAACAAAATATGAATATGTTATATTTAAGAAAACTTCATGTTAACTTTTAAAGAACACATAACACAATACCAAGTGCACTTGCAATATAAGTAATTAACATTAAATATTGACATAAAATACGCTTCCACTATCATATTTACTACAAGAATCGTAGATTGCCTAGAAAGATATTATAAAATTAATTAGGGAGATAATATATGTATATAAATGTAAATATTACCTAGAGATATAAAACTGAACTTAAGTTCTGTAATATAATTAAATATGTGAAACAAAAAATCTAGCTGAACGCCATAGTAGCCATTGCTAGTATAGTTCATACTTACTTTATAGTTTTTAACCATAACTTATGTTATTAAAATAAAATAAAATAAATAATTAAGGAGATTTGCATATATTTTCTTAGGTTTTCACCGAGTTCCTGCGGTAACTTTCCGTATTCCTTGGTATCTTATATGATTTCCAGTGAGCTCGTTGCTCTGATTTGATTAGAAATTCTTCCTACATTTTATTAACCTTTTGAAAGAGTTAGGTTATGTTGCCAACAATATGAATGTAGTTGAACACAGAAAAGCACTGAGCTTTGCACTCTTGGTTTCCACATTTCCCCAAAAGAAAACATCGACAGCTTCGACAGCCGGGTGTGCAAAAAAAAAAAATAAAACAATTCTTGTACTTATTTTTGGGTACCAAACAGTAAAAATCGTTACCATTGATAAATATAATACCATAGTTTTTACGAACTTAATCCCAAGCAATCAGTGCAATCAATCCCATAGCCCAGTGTGTAAAATCCCGCGCAGTTTCAGTGAGCATTAGCATGGCAACATGTTGCGCAGTGGCATGTTGCAGGGAAGCATGTCACGTTGTTGACTTGTTGATGCAGCATGTGGTGAGTTTAGCACACACGCAATGCCGTCGCCGTTGAACCGACCAGTTGGCAACGAAACGTTCAACGTACCGGTGAGAAGGCAAAGAGATGTCCGTGAATTAAGTGCTGCTGTTGGCTTTCCACGCTCGCACATTGTGGGCGTTCCTGTCATCGCCAAGCGGTGTTCAGACTACGTGACCACAATCATTGATGTTAAGGTGTCATCATTACACATTTGCAAGCACGACTAACTCGGAGCTGCGGTGTAATGTTAACGGTCAACGGGAACTAGAACTAGGAACGGAACCAATTTCCAATTTCGGCTATAAACATGTACAGAGCCAGCACTAAAGATGCCACCACGACACCTACCGGCAAGGGGATACCCTACAAAGCGTTGTTCGATTATTACAGTGACGCCAGTCATATCGTCTCACTTACGCTGTCGTCGCTTAACGAGTCCTTGACTCTAGGAGTAACTGGCTCCGAGCATGGGAATGGCACCAGCAATGCCAATATCACCACCGATTTTGACGATGATGCTCTGGACTCTAAAAATATCTATGTGATCACTGAAAGCAGGGAAACGGAGTTGAGTATTGGAGCTACCGCCGAAACTGGCATCATTAGCAGCAGCAGTGGAAGCAGTGGCAGTACTGCCACCGACATGCCCGTTTGGCTGATACCCAGTTACAGTGGAATCCTGATGTTTGCAGTGCTAGGCAATCTCTTGGTCATTTCGACACTGATGCAGAATCGTCGCATGCGCACAATTACCAATCTATTCCTCCTCAACTTGGCCATATCGGATATACTGCTCGGTGTGCTCTGCATGCCCGTAACTCTCGTCGGAACGCTTCTGCGTAATTTCATTTTTGGCGAATTCCTCTGCAAGCTCATACAGTTCTCCCAGGGTAAGCAAATTATGGGTGAATATCAAATAACTCTTGATTATACCAAATATTAATATACTTAGTAGGTTTAACTAAGATTTTAATGAGCTTGGTATTGAAAATCTACTTATTTGCCATCAGTCATAAGCGATAATGATTGATATGCTCGTCTGTACAATATATCATTGTCAATAACAACACATTTTTCGGAAAATTGATATAAAAATTTCAACAATTTGATACTTAAATGCGTATAATGTAAATATAAACCTGCCAACATTTAGATTCTGTTATTTGGAAGATCACTTCATTTCGTACTTCATCATTTGTCATGATTTCATGTACGTTGGGCTTAGAAGCTTTTAGAGATATTGCCTAAGCAATTTTTATTCATTTCCTCCGCAGGACTTTTGTCTACTAGTATTGTGGTTATAGTGGTATTGGTATTTTGGCATTGAAATGCATTAAGCATTACTTTATGAAATATGAAAATAGTTTAAAACAATTTCGTTATTTAATAGGAAAAATTTTCTCAAAATATTATTTTGTGAATATTTAAGACCTTATCAAGATCATTACCTCGGCTTAAGTATTGCTTCTTTAACGATCTTCTTTAGCCATGTAATAAGTTATGTTCTTGTTAAACATACATATGTATATTACTTGATTAAAATGAAAACACGTTCTATCTTCATTGAATCTATTTTATTAATGTAATGAATTATCTGTTCTATTGCTGTGAATTGTTTACAATCTGTTTAGGTTGTTGACAAACTGATACGATTGTTTAAATGAGCAGTAAGATCCACAAAGATTGTATATCTTCAGTGTGATCTACGATTTTCACACTATTGACCACGTTGGCCCTATTGTCTTTGTCTGACTTTCGTCACTGCCAAACCAACCCATATTGGAAAAGTTTCTGACAAAAATAAATTATATTGTCTAACTCTGAAAACAAGTGGAAATTGATTCAACAAAATCTATCAATGGCCTTTTTTTTTTGAAAAGAAAAAAAAAAAATTTATTTCAATTTTATAATTTCTGTCATTTCTACCAATTTTTAATTGCGAACTGTTTCAAAATTTTTTATTTTAATTTTGGGAAAAAGAAGAGAGTTGTGTTAATAGGTGCTTACGGTTGGCTGACAATTTTTATTTATACAATTATTAGTCCAACCGTATGTGTTAGTACAAAGCCTAATAGATTTTAGTAGTTTTCAAGTAGCGCTTTCGCGCAACGGCTTTAGTTAGAGTTTAAATTTAAAGGCATGTTAGGCATTTGCAGATTTGCAGCCCTTATTGCGTTTTTTTGCAACAGTGCGAAGTTGTTGTTCGATGTTTTGCAGGCTTCTTAGGTGTTCATCCTTCTCCTGGGGCGTCGTCGTTATTTTTATTAGATCCTTGATGAGTCTTCTTTGCTGGAGGAGTTTAATCCTCTTTCCGCTTCTTTTCCTTTTCTTGATTTTCGGCTTTTGTTGTCGTGCCCGGTACTCAGCTATTGTGAGAGGGCGGGGTCCATCGTTGGGATACACCTCTAAAGCCTCTTGTAGGCTAGGTGCGTCCCTTTGCTCAACAGGAGCAGCCTGTCACACTTTTGTTATCTGCTGCTGATGTCCTGGGCCTATGGAGTCAGGCGGTGCCGGTTCTGGTCATCGCACAGTCTGTCTCCAGTAGATTCGGTCGTATCGTCTGCTTGGTGTTCGCCTTCTTATTTATTTTCTTTCATTGTTCTTGTTGTCTCCTTCAACTTATAGACATGTTTCACAACGATTGCAATTTTTTCATTAATTAGACGCAATGTTTTTGTTTCAATTGTTTTTTGGAATACTGCACTGACATAATGTTTTTTAAATTTCTTTTTTTTTTTTTTAAAACTTTAACTTTTTTTTTAAAACCGAACTGCAGACCAAGTCACGGTCGCCATGTAATGATTGGTGTTTATACATATATGTAAAGACTTCATTTGGTTTTTAGTTAATCAAAGGGCTTTTATTGAAAATATGTTTTGCGACGTTGATAGATATATTTATCTCTTATGTGCAGGCTTTCTTTTTAAAATAATGTTAAATTAGCAGTCAGTGCTATAATTACATATAAGTTAGGTTAAAAATTATATTTGTAGCCTTACTGTTAATAAATAAAGAAAAAAAATTGTTGGGAGAACAAGGGCCGTTTCTTAAATGTACATATAAACTGTATCTAAGATATAATTTAAAATTTGACAGTAATTTCTATACACTTTACGTCAAAATATATTTTATATTTTAGTGTCTGTCGATTCGTCGTAATCGTTTTGAGGTCCATACTTATTCTATAGTCAGATGTTTAATACGCTGCTTACTTGCTCAGTTGCTCACTCATATTACTCAGCTACTTCCTTGTTCACTGCTCTAAGCTCCTTAAGTAACTGAACAAAAATACCATACGTTACATTTCAATTCAAATTTAATTTTTAATAAAACCCAATTAACAAATATTCAAAAGTATGTAATTCTTATGATACATAGAACTAAAATATGTTACAAAATTAAAAGATAATAATAGTAGTTTAATAATAGTATTTTGTTCCCTTAGTTGGGAATTCTTTGGTAAAATATAATTTAAAGCTTTTTCTCCGATTCCAATAAGTTTTTGACTCTATGTTAGCGCTGAAATGGAAATGGGCCTATATTCGATATACTTTCTCATTAGCGACATTGTAAAATTTAAATAAAATTACTCAGAGAAGAGGAAGAAAGCAACAGATCTAAGAGCGCAGAAAAAAAGTCGAGCAAGAGCACAAAAACTAGCAATAGGAACAACTGAGCAAAGCAGAATAACTAAGCAAGAATGAACAACCGAGCAAAAAAGGACAACTGAACAAATAAGGACAACTGAGCAAAAAGAGCAATTGGAAAATAAAGAACAATTTGGAAGGAAGCAAGTGAACATCTTGCTCACTTCAGTGAACATTTTTTTTGTTCACTCACTCATAAGCAGCACAACACGAATGCTCATAACTAGGGATGGCACGATTAATCATATGATACACAATAATCGATTATTTTGCTTCCATTTGCGATTTAATTGTATCGTAAAATGTGTTGCGATTAATTGAAACACTAATCGATTATTCGATCAAATAATCGCGTCGTTGCCAAAATTTTTTCAGGGAAACACACATGGAGATTTTATTCAAAAAAATAGCAAAAATATATTTAAAAAAATTTTTTTCCAGTTACTCTTAGAATTGTTTAACAAAATTTTCTGCATCAAAATATTATCTGTGAAAAATCGAGGAAAAAAGTTGAAAAAGTAGACTTTTAAATAAATTTGAAATTTTCGAAGGGTACTTAATGGGTAAAAGAAAGTTTTGTGTCATTCAAACGGAATTTAAATTTCCATTGATGAAAATATGTTAACGATAACGGCTCAAATAAGCCTTAAGTGTCAAAATTTGACCTGCATACTTTAAGCTGTGAGCCACTGTATTTATATTTTTTTGGCATTTTATTATTGTTCTTAATTTTTGTTGCTATACAATGGCATTGCATTACACAATATTTTAAAAAACTATTACAAAAATTAATCATTTGATTAATCGATTATTTAAATTTTTCGTCGATTAATTGCAATTAATAATCGCGTAGCTTAAATTAATCATATGATTCAATAATCGATTAATACATTTTTTTTGCCATCCCTACTCATAACCTGTATCTGCTTGCCTTCCTTCTGTATCTGTATCTGTATCTGTTTTCATTTGGTCTTTTTGAATATTAAAATTTTGTTGACTTTTGGATGGGTCGTTCATTGACGTTTGGGGCCGTTAGCCGATTTCGAATAATGCTCTACTGACGTACATAGCTTACTCAACTAGTCTGGATGCTTTTATCGGCATCCATTGCTTCTGGTCGCATTGAAGGTCAAAGTGAAGCTCGTTTGTATGGGTATCAGATGCTGATTGAAATTGCGTCTCTGGTGGTTCATAAAACCCGCAGGGAATTATTGTGTGATTGGAATAGATTGTAGTTGTCCAAATGGAACGTTGTTCTGTCGTTTAATGTGAGCGATGGGTGCTGCCATTGAGAAATCGGTGTGTTTGAGTTGTCCTTTTGGTTCACTTGACTAGCGGGATATGGAGGCCAGAGCCTCGATTTGCTGCGTAACATCGACCCGCTCAAGGAGTTCTTCTAATGGCTATTCTGACCGCGTTTATTTATTTATTTATTTTATTCTATTTTGATTCCCAGTGCTACAAGCTAACGCTTATTATTTAATGCACTAGTCACTATTACAAACACCGGTTATTTTAAATATTATTAAAATTAAACAATTTACAATCATAAGGAAAAAAGAAGAAAAAGTCACATATAACCGTACACAATCCTTTAGTTTAAGATTAATCTAAATTATTGTTTAGGTGTGGGGTTAACGTATCATATTTCTCCGCTTACGAATATGAATACGTGCTGTTTATGGATGGCGAGAGAGATGAAGCGAGGAGGCGCGCCAGCCGGTGGTAACTTTTATATAATATCGAAGTAGGGTTCGCTTTACTTTATAAAAAAAATATATAGAGCAAACTACCACCTTTGCTTAAATTATCAGAGAAGTCACAAAATTTAAAGCTAAAATACGCACTTTTCTACAAAATATTAAATAAGTAACTTAACTTTTATAAAATGTAAAAATGGTTTCTAAAATTTTGTTATTATATTTTTATATTTTGTATCTTATTTATTTTTAAGTAATTAGCCATAACTTGTGACCTGCGCAATTGATTGCATATGTACATATGTATGTACGTATCCAAGTACATATAGCACACAATAATAATATTAAAATATTGAATTAAAGTAAAAAGAAAAGTAAAAGGGTATGAGTCACCAACACTCGCAGCTCACCGCGCTAACGTTTTTTAAATAAAGTGGATCTCTTTAACTGGAGAAATGGGATCCGTTTGGAATAAATCACAAATTTCTTCTGTATTTGTCATAAAAAATAATGAAAAAATCAGCAGAACTCACAATTTAATCAACTTGTTAAAATCCCAAGCTTCTCAAAGACTTGGATTTTGTGTAAGTTAAACTTTTGAGACACACATACACATCAAACTTCCACATACGAATGTCTTCGTTCGCCGTTTCGTCTGTGTTGCTACTTGCGTACTTACCTAATTTGATAAAGGGATGTCGCTGAATACTTCTTCAAGTTTGTTTTGAGTTAAATAGAATTTGGATGCGCCATGAGTCAGATCTAATCGCAAAACGTCAAAGTTTTCGCTTAGCGCACAGTACTCATCGTGATGGCGTTTGTGGCGCCTGAGACTAGGCATCATAAATGCATAAGTCAATTGAATTTAATTTGTTTTTGCTGCAATTACGGCATTTAAATTGTGTATAAGCCCGTAGCTTAAAAAATTACTCGAATAGAATTAAATTACATTGCACCCTTTTTTGTCCATGTTTAGTGGGCACAGAGTATAACAAATGATAGTCCTTCTTTCATTTCACCAATATGAAATGAATTAAATGAAAAATATAAACGGTAAGCTTTCAATTAATAACATTCAGAATTAACCTAATTCCTTTATTTCACGGGAAACAAACCCTTTGCACTATTTGAATTAATTTTGAATGCAGAACGCATAAATGTTATAGAATAAACAACAAAAAAATATGAAATTGGCTGGCGTACAATGCTCCAATACCAAATTGTTGTGATATACACTGAGAGAAGAAAGCAGTACTAAAATTGTGTTGGCATAACCTCAACTTAAGTGCTTCCGGTTCTTAATATCCACACTAAAAATACGAATGAATTACTATAAAATATCTTCGTAAAAAACAGTGAATCTTAAATAAAGTAATACTCTATATTTACTAAAAATGGTTACAAACAAAAGCTGCAATTTAGTGTTGAATTGAGCCGTGTTTAGTTTGAAAATCATAGACCGAATCTTTGCAAATATTGAAAAAAAGAGGTTTTAAATAAGAGGTTCGTTTCAAAAATTAAGCTATTCTGTTATTGCACACATATTTAAGACTTGCAATAAATATCGCAATATATTTATACGACCATAATTTATTTATCACCATGAGATAAGTTAGATTCTTTTCAAAACTTTTTTTTTTTTTTTGTTAAATAAATATATTTATAACAGAAATCTAAGAAAATTTTAGAAATAAACATAAATATAAAATAAATTGTATATGAAGGATCTCGAACCGATAATAAATGCTGCTTTATGGCTCGACCCACAGAACCGAACTTTTAGAATTAATTCGATAATCCTTAAGTGAAGATTTTTAAATTTATTTTGTATCACGGGCTTAGAATTTCCAGAAGGATTACTCCTGTCTTCTATTAGGAGTAGCTCGACGGGCACTGAGAAACTTACACAATATTTACAGGATAATTTCTGAATCATTACTTTCCCACTAAATGAAAGCCTCTTCATCCACGCAGATGATTTGGGTAATTCTGTAAAGTAACTTGAGGTTTGCACATTGCTCACAATAATTATATTTATCAAAGACATTTTATAACATTTTTTCATTTAATAACTCGAATCACCATTATGCAAAGAAAAGTTTCGAATTATAGAAACTTCGACTTAAGGAACTCTTTTCTTTTAGAATACTATATTTAGAAAATTCAAGTTATAGAAGTTCGAGTTATATTTCTCATTTAGGATATTTTTGTATTCAGTTACAGGGCCTTAATATCTTGAATCAAGATCAAATTGTTAACAAGAGGGAACAACTTAAATCAATAACGTTTTGAACTTAAATATAAGTTTGCAAATACTTACGATTTCCGACTTAAGAATGAAGCTCTAGATACTCGACTTTAGTTAGCACATTCTAAGCGAAAATCAAGTTTGAAATGTGTATATTATGTGAACAATACTTGGTTTTTTCGCAGTGTGTATGCATGGAGTTGAGTGGTAGGGTTAGGGCGCTCGGAAGCTAGGGGAGGAAGCTGAATCGTAATCACAGAAATGGAAAGGGTCTTGGCTTCAACAGCACACTTTATGGCCATATGTCATTCGGATTGGACCTGTTCGTGTTGTTGGAGTTGTTGGTGCTCTAGAATTGGTGCGTGCGTTTATTTTCGTACCCGTTTGTATTTTAGCTGTCTAAACAATATTTTCAGATTTTATGTGGTTGCTGAATTGTGCTTGTTTGGCTTGTTAGGCGTGATGGGCTTGTCGTGAACATGTTCATGTCCTTGCCCATGCCTCTTTTATTTGCGACTATCAAATTTTATAGCCCAACCGACGCTTATAAATTAGGAGCCTGCTTTAGCGCCTCGCTTCGCATATTTATGTTTTCGGTCGACTGAAGACGACGTTTCGTGTACATAATATACCTAACACGTCGGCCTACGGGCCTGTTCTGGAATCTGAATCTGAATCCGACGCTGCAACTGAATCTGAATATAAATTCGAGACGGAATTTGAGCGAATTGCGGTGCTTCTTGCGATTTCCGCACAAGTCCAATTCAATGAAGAACAACAATTTGTACTTTAATAACATATGTAGTTAAATGGCTATGTATTGTATATGTACTGTATGTATGTATGTATATATGCAAAAATAAATAGCTAAATAAAGAAAAGATAAAAACGAATTTGTGTTTAGTGTTTGTTCATCATTTTCTGCTTACGTTGTCGTTGTCCTTGCCATCGTCCTATTTGCTGTCAGGTTTGCATTTGCAAATTGAATTACACTCCAGTGATGTACACGGGTCGGACCTTTTGGCGTACCACGCATGGCACATCCCCAGCTACGTTATTCGTCTGATACCAAATTAGTACTCTTCAGAGAACCCGACTATTTTTGTACTAGAAGTACAACTGGTTCTAATTCTATGCCAAACTTATGTATTGAAGTCCTCTATTTAATACAGGTTCGTCATAGAAAGGGGTCACTAGTGTACTAGTTGTATTTTTTTAAATTCTGAAATAGTTGTTTGTTGCTGTTGAATAACCTGTTGTCATATCCCAATTCGTACTAATCGAAGTTATTATGGTTCGCAAATTGTTGCTTTTTTGTTTAACTTGTTGAGTATTGAAATACTTCCTTTTTCGAATTACTTGTTGCCAAACTGGCTTTTCTAGTCCTCCAGTTCCTAGTTGCATTTAAACCAAGCCAGGGTGTTCATTTAGGACTTATACACACTACAATATACATATATATATTTGTACAAAATGTTATATATATTGTTATTTAAATTACAAATTAGTAATACAAAGTAGATAAGATAATTGTCATTTAAATATTTCATTCCATTCATCCGCGATTTCTTTTTAAATTATATTTGTATGTATTATAATCTTCTAGTTTTTAAAATGTTTTCAAATATATTATAGCACTTTTATAACTTAATTTAAGCACCAAGTGCATTTGGTTAATTTCATTAAAAGAAATTTAATAATTTTAATGCACACAGGTTCTTATGCGGATATCGTTTCATTTTAAAATTGTAACGTTCACCAAATCACAATTTCGCGGCAATCCGCGTGCTCAATCTTAAAGAATTTCTTGGTTGCGCAAGGATTCTTTGTCGACTTTTCGATTTCCTACCGGCTGCGCCAACTAACTGTTCAACAATTACATATCAATAAAAAAAAAAAAAATTGATTTAATCTTATTTTAAAACTATGTTAACTAAGAGATTTGTGATCTGGGCACAGCAAACCTTCAAAGCTCTGCTGCTGTTTGTTTACATTTGTTTACTTATTTCGATTCTGTTAGCTTACATTTGCGTTCTACAAGTTTACATTTGGGTGTCTTTGAAAAGTGATGTGTCTTCGATAAGCTTTTGGAAAGTGAAGCTTTGCAAAAGATCGTTTGTGTTATTGACGGATTTGTTATATTCTTATGGCAGATATGTCACTATATGTACTTTAGTCTTTTAGTTTTGATAATGTTTTAAAATACATTATAGCACTTTTATAACTTAATTTAAGCTCCAAATGCATTTCTTTAATTTCATTAAAATAAATTTAAGTCGCAGGTAAATATAATTGCAAGTTAAATAATTGAGTTAAATTCAATGAGGGGTAAAATCCAAGTCTCGGGGATTTGAACAAGAAACGCACTTAAGCTGGTTAAAGGTGACATAGACCCCTGTTCAAACTGTTTTTAAAATCTCTAACAGTTTTGATGGAGATATGCTTGATTTTTGTAATATGAAACTAGTTCTGGAAGGGTAATCAAAACTCTTACGTCGAGCTCACAAGTTCACGGGTCAATGTTATGTAAAACCTTCATTCGTTTTAACACACGCGTGAACACAAGTCTCTGTAGGAAATTCTTAAAGCCCACGGGAGACTCCGCTACGATCTCTACCGTTTTACTGAGAGCGTCGTATTCAGATTTGGTTTTCTGTGTCAACTATTTTTATCCTTTCTATTAGAAAATACACGCGTCTGTGTATGTGTGTGTGACCGGCAAGTGTCACTATTTCACCAGAACCACCACAGAATACTTAGCAGCAGCTATTGCATTAACTCCTGCAATTGTAATCCAAATGCACCGTCTGTAGAGCCTCCAATACCGTATCCAATTAATAACTCAATGTAGTATATTTTAAATATTAACTTTTATATTTCTTTCACAAAACACGTCTTGTCACTTCAACATCCAAAAGAAAAGAGAGAGATATCACCACGAGTATTTCAACTGAACCAGTGTGGCCAGATCACTAATGAGCAGAGCGCCTTTGCTTCACGATAATTATAACTATTGATATAATTGTTAGAAGTACTTTTCAACACTTTCATACTGTATTTTTTTTATTGGTGGCTTGTACATAACTCTTATTTTAAGTTGCTACTCCTTTGTGTGGTATGCTCAACACAAAATCTGTACAAGTCGCATGACGCTGACTTGACTTTTATTTGCGACCTTTGCTTCTGAACATTTCGCTTGAAAGTGGCCACTTGGATTCTGGTTTCGCTAACGCCTTTGGTGGATTTTTTTGGGGGTTGGGACATGATATTTCTATCGAGGAGGGGGAGTTTCCCTCTGCAAATAAATGCTGTTGATTTGGGTAACAATTTGTGAATTTTAAGAAATTTTGATTTTCTGGAATATGTCATTGCAGCGGCATCCGTTGCCGTATCCTCATGGACCTTAGTCGCCATCAGCTGTGAGCGCTACTATGCCATATGTCATCCACTAAGATCGAGGACCTGGCAAACAATAAGTCATGCTTATAAGATAATCGGCTTCATTTGGCTCGGCGGATTTGTGTGCATGACGCCGATTGCCATTTTCAGTCAATTGATACCAACTAGTCGACCAGGTAAGTGAGTGTACAGTAGAACTTCCCATTGATCTGCCTATATATTTTCGTTTGACGGACTTAGGCTATTGCAAGTGTCGCGAGCATTGGCCCGATCAGGGGTACGAGCGCTTCTACAACATTATGTTGGACTTCCTTCTCCTCGTCCTGCCGCTTCTGATTCTATGCATTGCCTATATACTAATTACACGCACCCTCTATGTCGGTATGGACGTAGGCAATGATAATGCGATACCACTTGTCAATTGCAACGTCCAGACGGCAGTAGCTGCATCAATTGCCGGCACGCCTGGCAGCAGCAACTGCATCCTGGTGCTGAATGCTCCCACTGAGTGTAATGGTTAGTTTATAACTTGTCCAACGATAATATTACATTAAGTATGTTTCGCAACGTTTTTCCCCCCAGAAGGCAGCAACAACAATATCAGTGGATCCATGGCAACAGCGACAACGACACTAACTAATACTACAACAACGACAGTAACAACGGTAACACTGGCTAAGCCATTGACTTCCACGCCAAGTTTGCGAGTACACGACGCTGCCCTGCGTAGGTAAGCCCGGACTTTCAAACCTTTTAAAGTTTCATGAACTACTCGTTAATATGCACAAGACTGTTGGCACCCTTTACACAAGGGAGTAATAACTCGAACCTTTACAAATTTGAAGAAACAACAAAAACTGTTGACTATTGTGTTGTGTTGAGCCACAACAATGAAAGAGCAATCATTGTCAGTTTCAAGCAACCAGCAGATAATCAGCTTATCATTTTTTTGAGCTTAGCTCATTTGCTTTATCTATTTTGCTGGGGTTGTAGAAGAGAGCGAAAGGGAAGCGTGAGAAACTTCTAAAACAAACTCATAAATATATACACAGAAAAAAAATCTGGGATATTTAGCCCGAATTCAATCCGAAACGATGTCAGAATTGGGGTAATTTCGGATTTTCTTAAACCAAGTATGAAATATCAGATTTTTTCAATCCCAATCAATCCTGAAATTCTTAAATTCAGGCTAACATTTTTTTCATTAATTATAATGTTTTTCGTTACATTAAAATTTTTTTTTAATGTTTTTTTTAAACGTTTTTTTTAAACATTTTTTTAATAGATATTTTTTTTAAATTTTTTTTTTAATATTTTTTAATTTAACCTTTTTTTTTAAAATTAACGGGGGGAATCGAACCCAGATTTTTTTCAAACTGGAGTCGGCGACTCTAACCATTGAGCCACCGGACCGGTTGAAATGAGAGAGGCCGAGAGAGAATTTTCCTCTCGCGCTCAGCAAATGTGTATTTTCCCATTTTAATCCCGATACAGGCTTGATGATTCAGCTTAATCCTGAATACATACTTCAAATATGCGAGCTTAAATTAAGTATTTTGTACTTGATTTTAGAATGGCATTTTTTTTTCTGTGTATACTTGATGAAGTCGGAGGTGCATGCTAATTTTTTTGTAAAGGGACTTGAATTTTTTTAATAGTTGAAATGCTATCCTGTGATCGATACGATATGATGGCAACACTCGCAGTTTCGGCGCAAATATTTGTATAAGACCAGTAGGGACTTGCAAGAGTTGCTGTATTTACATCATGCACATCTTTAATTAATTAAATTCACTATTTTAGTGCAAGCGTGCATCGATTCATTTATTTTTACTTGCCAAATGTTATATCCCAGTCAGCTGATTCGCTCAAGGCTCAAAACTGGCCAGATAAATTAAAAAAAAATGAAACCTATTGGCAGTTGTTTGAACAAAGTCTCAACGAACTCGACTAAGCAATAGTAGGAATACATACACACATAGCTTTAGTGTAATTGGGAACAACTAACTTTGTTGAATTTATTTTTACAGATCTAATGAGGCGAAGACGTTGGAGAACAAAAAGCGTGTGGTGAAGATGCTTTTTGTGTTGGTGCTCGAGTTCTTCATATGCTGGACACCGCTGTATGTGATCAACACACTGAGCATGTTCATTGGACAGGCACTGTACGAGTACATTGACTACACATCAATAAGCTTTCTGCAACTGCTGGCCTATTCCTCCAGCTGCTGTAATCCCATTACCTACTGCTTTATGAATGCGGGTTTCCGGCGTGCTTTTTTGGATACCTTCAAGAGTTTACCGTGGCATCGCAGCAGAGGCGACCTCTCCACCAGCCAGGCAGAAATGGCCAATACCATTACTAATCCCCGCCTTGCCATGAACACCTGGCGCACACGTTCCCGTCGCGACCAGTTTCTCAACTCTTTGGTGTACACGAATAGCGCCGCGGCCGCAGACAGTCCGCAACTCTAATAAACTAAGACATTACAATGGTTAAATATTATATTTCTGGCCTTTTTTTCACTTAACACTTAAGAGGGTAACTAGCCCTGCTGGCTTCGAGGTAAGGAGGCTACAGTCGAGCGAATGGCCACTTTGTGTTGATCCGGTTGCTTGGATGTGGTGTAACTTGCTGTCATATGTTGCTTAATTGAATTGTAAGGTTTGTTTTAAATAAATACGACTGCTTCCACTCAGTGTCAGAATCGAAGTGAAGTTCGGTTCGATATTCAATCTTTTCTTAAGGTTGCATTCTGGTTTACTGTTGCAATCCAATGAACCACTGCCGGGTTGAATGGCATGATCATTGGAATGTTGTTAATGTCCGCGGCTTGGGGGTTTGGGTGGGGGCGAAGTAGCGCAGGCGGTAACTAGCGCGCTAGTTATATGTGGGGTTGAAGACAGTTGTTTGATGTCCACGGTATCTGTATCACTTAGTGGGTTTGTGTCGGGATATTTATGTGTATATATATATATCTGTTTAGCCGCTGGGCTGCAAGGAATAAATGATTTAATGAAAACACGTCTGCTTTGTCTTTGATTGAAACTTCGAATGTCTGTATTCTCGAGTGCTGATATTACTTATAGTTAAAGTTACTAAACAAAATGTTTAGGGATAAAGTTCCTAAGCTAATATGATGCGGAGTATGGGAGAGTTGCTGCTGGCGTGAATCTGCTGATGGTGCATTCCAACGTCGGGGGCGGTGTTGAGTTTCGAAACGACGTCCGTTCCATTTGTACATTGCACATTTGTAGTGCTGAGTCGAGGATTTGTTAT